>ONZH01021389.1:0-75422 GCA_900303285.1 Rhinella marina
TGACCACATTTCACACACACACACAATGACAATTAGGGGTGGGTCTATTTGCTTTCCCCCTTGCCTATGCCATCTGTGGTTGTCATAGCAACGTGATTTTAAGGGGTGCAGAATTTCATCTCTTTTTTGTCTAGTTTGGCTTGGGGTCCATGCAATGTAGAGGAAAGAAGGTTTCCTTGTATGGTCTCACTTTACAGAGAGATTAGATTGTCTTTGGAGTGTATTGTTGAGAGGCTGTGATAGTGGCGTAATAGTGGCGACTTGGGCGCGTTATATGCACCCAGACATGCTTCCCTGCTGTCCCAGTTGCATTCCAGCAGTGTTGGCATCCTTTTCTGAGGTTCCAGGGTGGACTTGGTGACCTCCAAGTGGTCGAATTGAGATTTCCAAGTGGCGAGCATTTTTTTCCATAGACTTTAATGGATTCGATATTCGGTCGAATAGTCGAATTTCGCGGTCTATTCGAATCGAATTTCGAACTTTCGAATATTTCACTACTCGCTCATCTCTACAGGTTATAGTTACTAGAGAGGGGTCGTTGATCCAGGGAGTAATTCTGATTGCCTGATTGGAGTCGGGAAGGAATTTTTTCCCTAAAGTGGGGAAAATTGGTTTCTACCTCACAGGGTTTTTTTTTTTGCCTTCCTCTGAATCAACTTGTAGGAAAACAGGCCGAACTGGATGGACAGATGTCTTTTTTCGGCCTTATAAACTATGTTACTATGTTACTATATAAGGCATTATGCCTGGTTTAACAGTGATTTTCCCGATAAAGGCTCCCTTTAACATAAAATCCTGGAATTTGAGAAAAGTTGAAAGTGATCTTGCCATTATATTGTAGCAAAACAGCTGACAATATCAGCACAGTTTTACATCGATTTATCTCAGTCCTATATCGCTGTGTAACTCCAGCCTTCTATTTCTATTATCTTAAGAACAATTTGACCAAAGAAAGATGAAAAAAGCTTTATGAAGTAAAAGAACCCACATAGATGTTGAGACTGTGGCTTTAAATCCAGTGCCATTTGACAGCATTTGGTTAAGTCTGGCTGCCAGCAACTCTTGGATATCATCTGGGGAACATTTTGCTCAGTGCAGTTTACTACACGCTTCATAATATCTTATTGAATAATGCTGTGCCATCTGTGAATGATCTTGTAACCCAAAATAGCACCTAAATGTAGTCAGTCATCTTCCATGCCCATTTCCCAGAAACTGTGAGAGCTACAATGGCAGTTCACCTCACGCACCAGGAGGCTTAGCTTCCAACCTAGTAATAATCATACCAATAATGAAGATAACAATAAAATAGTTGCTTTCCTAGCGAAGCCTTCAGGGAATGGTTTGACTTGGCCAGTTTACTACAGTACTGTGCTTCATTACTAATAGCAGTTTACTGGAAATGGTGCTAGTGGCACCAATAACAGCAAATAATTTAAAGGACCCTATGCACATTAGTATATTGTTGGCTGAAGCTGCCAAGTCCAATGTGTGTCGAGAGCTCCTGGCTTTCCCCCTGACAGATAATGTTGGAAAGAGAAGGATCAAGTGAACTAAATTTTTTCATCCAATTCCTTTGTTCCCCTAGAAGATACACCACCACCAGAATTCTCTGACAGCGGTTTTCTCCTCTCTACCCATTGAATACTCATACATGCTTGGCCAAACTGAACGTATATGGGTGGATTCGGGAGAGATACCCACTAGCCAACCACCATTCAACCAACAGCTATTGACTAAGTATGTCTACCTTAGGACTTAAGTTATATCCATCAAGAAAATGTAGAAAGTACGGTTGATTGCCACCTAAATCTAATTACCCGTCAATGACAAGTTGCCTTCAGAACTGCTTGCATTTAGTCTTCTCCATGACATTTCACTTGGTTGAGGGACCAACTGAAGCCTTTATTGAAACAGGAGAAGGTGTAGATCCCATGAGAGGATCCCCTGAGGTCTGAGTGTGTTGCATGTGAAGCTTTTACCCAAATTTAATGTGAACCTCCAGTGTTGGATTATTATAACTAGTTTGTAACAGAATAAATAGTTGTTGTCTTAATTACATTATTGACATCTTTAATACAGTAATTGCACAGTGGACTACCAGTACAGTCATGCAGTGGTTTCACATACCTTCATGAACAGGCATTTATCAGCAGCACAAGCATTGCAATCACAATTCGATAGCATTTTATGCAAAAGACAGCATCTGTCAGGGCACTGTCCATTTTCTTTCCCGCTTTTCGACTGGTTCACCAGAATACCATTTGGAGCTGAAGCCACCCCCTTGATACTGAAGTCTATTTCTTATGGTTGGATTCACAAATAACCTACTGGACCTTACTAATGGAATGTCCTCTGCAACAGCAACTACAGATGTAGCAGGGTTAACACACAAACTCTTAACTCAAATTTCTTAACTCATGTTATCTTGAAACAAAAGCCATTGAAAAGAAATTGAAGGCGTTTCTTTAATGCATTTAGTTTAGATAACACGTCTCAGAAAGCATGCTCACAGTCATGTTCTGGATAGATGGAGGATAGGTTCTTGCTGTGTGATGAGCCTAAGGAACCCCAATCTGATACTTTCCTGACACCATGAAAACTTCAATATCAGCAGCATTGTGTGTCTACAGTGGTTTTTGCTGCTTGCTGACAGTTCCTAATAGATGAGCACAGCTTTGCAGCTGTTCAGCAGTGGAATAAGTGAAATAAATGTTGATGGTTTTAAAAATGAATGCAGATACTGCAAATTTAACACAAATTATAATTTTATGCCAAACTGTCATGTCATTAAAAACTATATTTACTTTACAAGGCTTTTCCTCACAAAAGACTTCTAAGACATATCGATCCTCAATTATGCCAAAAAAGGTTTCAAATACAATTTGAAACCTCGGTTTTTGCCAAGATACTCTGATCGGCGGGGGTCTGACCACTAGGAGTCATGAGATGGGGATTCTGTGTCTCCCTGTATGAATGGAGTGGTGGATGAGCAGGTGTACTGCCCCATTCAACTCCGTGGTACTGCCGAACAGAAGCTGAGTACAGCATTTAGCTAACTTCTTCAGTCCTACAGAGATGACTGGAGTGGCAGTGTGCATGTTCAATCGCCACATCATTTATAGGGAGATAAACAACTCTTGTTCTTGTGATCAGTGGGGGTTGTAGGCTCTTATACCCCCATCCTGTGGACATAAAATATGTTTAAACCTTGCCATAAATCCACATTTGGCTGCACAATAAACAGCGTAATTCATATTATTTGCTATTAACCACGCTACGTGTTAATGTCCAATAATAGGAGCATACCGATTTTTTCAGTGATTTTTACGTAAGCTATGACAGGTAATGACTGATCTGATGTTATATTAAGACAAAGCTGTAGATAATCTGAATATAACATATGTGCTGCTAAGAAGTTTCTATTCTGCATTTTCTGTAGGAGCCGTTTGACAGGGACATATCACTGACTGACAGCAACAATAGTAGAATTTCCATAAGTAGCAATGCTTATATTAGACATTTTTGCCATGATAAATCTGAATCATATTTCTGTAGATTTATATGCTGAACCTTGGCAATCTACAGGACAGCTATAAGGAAATGAGCATAATTGTTTATTTGCAAATAATAATGAATTAATAACTTCTAAATAAAAGTACAATATTCTGAGATCATTTTATAACGTTCATCTATGATAAATATTTTTATGCAGAAATCATGTTGTATTCATTCTTCTTACAGATATGGCTAGAAACCATAGACCCTGTTTATATGACAACTGGTTGGTCCCTACATTTGGCAGACAAGTTTGTATAGTGCCACTGAACATATACCCCAGGCATATCTGACTGTAAGCCTACACAGTCTGCTATTATCTTCCAATACAAAAAAGTAAACAGTGCTATAAATTTCTTTTAAGATTATATTTTGGTCACACTTACAGATGTATCCACCCATATGTCACTATACTTTTACATGATTTCTTTAAATTTAATAGAGAATGGTGTAAATATCATATTTCTAAGTCACTCATTTTAAAAAAAATATGCCTGCATCCACCTGAACAAAGCTAATAAATCATGGCCACTAGGGGTCTCACTTCCACCTAATTTGGAGTCCACTGGAGAGGCGACATGTCATAGCTAGCTGAGCTCATGAGCCTGATTAATGAACTGCTTCGACATAGCTTCTGAACATCACAGGAGCCTCCTGACTTTCTGTAAGTGTGATCTCTCTCTCCGTATATGTTCTGTGAGCTCTGGAGTTGAAAACAAACAGTGGGACGTTAGGGAAAGGACATCACAGCAGTACTGGCAGATTCCACAGAAGGGAGATGCCCCCTATTTCTGAGAGAATTGCATCTAGCTGTGCAACTGAAGAGGGGAATAATTAGGCTGAAAAAAACATTAGGCCTATTCCTTCACAGTTCTGAACAAAGAAGCATCGCCATTATGCAAAATTTTTTGACAACTCAGGTACGCTTTACGGACTTTAATTACTCACAAATCTATTTCTATGTCATACACAAAATCATGTTTTTTTTCCCCTAAGTGGTTTAGTTTGCACCACACATCTCTGGATATGTTGAGCCTTGAGCAAAGGTAAAGGGCACATTTGTATGACAGTCTTTAGGCAGACAGCTGGCAGGTAGTTCTCCAAGCATGCTAGACATATATCTCCACACAACGTGAACAGAGCCTTATTTTATTATTGGATTGTAGATGTTGCTTAACTCTGGAGCGAAGTGACCCAAACTAGGTTTTACCATTCTCCTTGTAAATTGGGTGTTTCTCTATACAGTGTGGTCTTGATGGCATTGATCGGATAATGTCTGACAATGTAATGATATTCCTTTTGTACAAAGGGATTGGTAGCACCCAGTTGCCACTTTATTCATACATTTCCTGTAGGAATAACAGAGGAATGGAACAACATAAGTTGCTTAAGATTTGTTGTTTTATGGGGAATGCAAAACAGGCATGATATGTCTACCCTTTAAAAAAATGTTCACATACAGACTCCAAACTTTAAAATGGGACCTATCCCAGCCTTTATTCATACAATTATGGTATATGGACAATATGTTCTCGAGAAGTTAAAAAATTGCATGGCACCAGAACAGACCCCTTTAATTTATAGCATCTGTTACCTGTAGAAAAACGAAGGCAAACATCTTAATGTGCGCTATGGCAAACGTGGGTCAGTGGCCGGAACTCCTGTTTGGGGCACCTATTCTATGGATGTGCTGTAAATTACAGAGCTTGTTAATGGACACATATTTGTTTTATGTATGAGATAAAACCCATAAAATAATTAGGATTTAGGTTGGTGACACATACACGAGATTACTGATAGAAATGATGTATGATACAAAAGAGTTTCAGATCTGCTGGGTAATTTTGATCACTGAGAACTGAAGACAATTGTATTGATGGATGTCTGGAATGACTGAGCAATCTTAATTAAAGTATCTGTTTTCTGAGCATGTTCCAGTCTTATATTAGTTACAGATTGTACTTCTTTGATTAGGTATACACTGCTTGCACAGTGCAACTTTCTTCAAAAGCTTTATTCTTAAAGGGGTTTTCTGGTTACAACAAGTAAGGCTACTTTCACACTAGCGTTTTTAAATTCCAGTATTGAGTTCCGTCATAGGGGCTCAATACCGGAAAAAAACACTTCAGTTTTGTCCCCACTCATTGTCAATGGGGACAAAACTGAACTGAAGACAACAGAATGCTCCTGAAAGCATTCCGTTCCGTCTTCAGACCGGAGAACAAACCGCAGCATGCTGCGGTTTTCTCACCGGTCCAGGCATCCGCACCAAGACGTATCCGGAATGACCCCCAATGCAAGTCAATGGGGACGGATCCGTTTGGTGTGACCAACATGGTAAACGGATCCGCCCTCCATTGACTTTCAATGGAGTTCAGGACGGATCCGTAACCACATACATACAGCAGACAGACAGACAGACATACACACACACACATACACACAAACACATACATACTTACATACTCCAGGCAGGCCGCACGTCTTCATGCCCAGGAGGCACGCCGCTATGACGATTCCCTACAGTGCCCAGCAGAGGGCGTTGTGGGGAATCGTCATAGCTGTGCGCCTCCTGGGCGTGAAGACGTGCGGCCTGCCTGCCTGGAGTATGTAAGTATGTATGTGTTTGTGTGTATGTGTGTGTGTGTATGTCTGTATATGGTACTGTGTGACATGTGTGGAGCCGGAACGCGGTTCCGGACCCACACATGTTCCTGCGGCAGTCTGGATCCGACGGCACCCTTCACCTGCCGGATCCGGACTGCCGCTAGTGTGAAAGAGGCCTAACCCCTTATTTGCTAGAAAGGAAATTGGACCCAATTATGTCAAGAATGGAAAATTAAATCAAATATATCAAATACAAGCAACTTTCTTAAAGATTGCATCAAGCTTTACACGTATCCCCTATCTATATATGTAATCATATAAGTCAATGTTTAGCCTTTTTTGCTATCTAATTTAGGAATGTAGCTAAGCCAGTATCTCATCTGCAGAAAGCTATTTCAAGGTGATTGCTTCTCATGAGTGCAGAGCAGAGAGAACATTTACATTAGACAGATCCAGTCTAGACGGATATTGCCATTCACTGCCAGACCCCATTGACTCTAATGGGATCAGGTTGAGTTTCAGCTGGACAAAAACCAGTACATGCAAATGTAAATCTATCGTAAGATGGGTGGCTTTTGTCAGGAACCCGGGGGTACCATTTCATCTTGTTGAGGCTTGTCCCCGTCGCAGCCTGCTATTGGCTGACACCCCCCCCATCGCTAGATGCTTTGATGCGCACGATGGGGAGATGCAGCGGAGGCTGTGCAGGCATCAGGAGCAATATGAGTGCAGGGAATGGGGCAAGTATAATCTGAGGGCATTGGGTGGGGTTGTCATTATAGGGGTTGGATAACCCCTTTAAGTAATATTGGCTATATAGTCAGCAAGTATATAAAATCAAGTCATATGTCTTTATTACATATTTTACTCTCATCTGTGTGTTCAGTTATTCCTACTGTTACCTGGAAACTATCAAAATGTTGCTTTTGATCGATCACTTCAAAACCAAACTGTGAAAGTGCAAAACAGCAAAAAATGTAATGAAAAGATATTCTAAAGTGATATTCCTTTGCAAGGAAACATTTTTAGACAACACTCTGCATTAGTTCCAGGTATTCTGGAAATGCTGAACATTGTCTTATTTAATTTTTAATCCTAAAAAATATTGTCTCAAACAGATTATTGGAAGGAAACTGTAGGAAAAGATCCATATAATAAAACAGAATAAATTCTGACTTGTTTTGATAGGATTTATTAAAGATGTTCTCTTGGTCTGTGAATAGTGGTTTACCATATATATATATTAAATTTTTTGGCTTTAAGTAAAATATAGGCTATAATAACACTTGCATTCTGTTACCTCCATTCATAATGGAAGCCACAACACTCTCCTGGATTGTACAACGAATACTACCAGTTCCAAATGGATCACACTAATTTATAATTGGGTTTTTAAAGTTCCAGGATATTTCCTATGACTATGTACAATGGAGGCTCAGATGCAGATGTGAACAAAGCCTTAAACTACCAAAAAACCATTCGTCTACTATTTCTCCACGATTCCACTGTGTAGTACCTAACATTCCTAAATGCTTATTATAGTAAAGCTGTGTACATAGAGATATACCACAGTGTACAGGATTACCTATTGGTGTGCAGTACAGATTTACATTGCAGTCTGTGTTCCATCATGTGGACACTATATTCCACCTCATGTGTGAAACTTTCAAGTGGAGAATATCTCTGTAACGCAGCTTGTGTTGGAGGACAGACAATCTTATTCCTCACAGGCTTCACAAAAGAAAACTGAGCGATATAGCGTGGGAGCATAATTTGGTATGTATCCAAAGATAGTAATAATGTGCAATGTTTCGGTCTTTCAGGACCTTTCTCATGTTGTATCTGGATGTAGAAGTCTTGATCCGTCACAGCCGATTCGGCCTCCTACATCCAGGCCTCCTAAGTCCAGATACAGCTTGAAAAAGTCTAGATGGACCAAAACTTTGTATAAATTATGAAATCCCTTTAAAACAAAGCTGCAGCTGTTCTTCTCCACAACATTTTTCTTAAACCAATACTTGGCGTAGTGCTGTCAATAACAGTGAAATTTAAGTAACTTGGTTCAATTATAAGCAAACCCTCGAGGAATATGTGTATAATAAGTGAATGATAAAAAAAAAAAGTCGTATTCCAAATATACTCATCAAGTCCCTTCAAGTTCCTAGCAGGCTGTTTGTTCACCAGACCTAGCTACGGAGCAGAGAAACCTATCTACAATATGCTGAGCACATGACATATAACATACAAGTCAACTAATAAAGTTATATTTTGTAGAGGAGATTGTTCCAGTGGACCCCAGTACTACATGAGTAACCACAGATCTTACAGGGAGCTACTTAGGCTACTTTCACACTAGCGCTTTCTTTTTCCGGTATTGAGTTCCGTCATAGGCGCTCAATACCGGAAAAAAACGTTTCAGTTTTGTCCCCGTTCATTGTCAATGGGGACAAAACTGAACTGAAGACAACGGAATGCTCCTAAAAGCATTCCGTTCCGTCTCCAGAATGGAGAGCAAACCGCAACATGCTGCATTTTGCTCTCCGTCCTGGGCATCCGCACCAAGACGGATCCATCATGACCCCCAATGCAAGTCAATGGGGATGGATTCATTCAGTGTGACACACTCAGTAAACGGATCCGTACTCCATTGACTTTCAATGGAGTTCATGACGGATCCGTCCACCACAAATGACAGACACATACACACAGACACACACATACACAGACATACTTACATGCTCCCAGCAGCTCCGCACATCGCAGGAGGAGGAGGACTGCGCGCACATAGGAAGATTCTTCATCCAGCAGAGGGCGCTGTGGGGAATCTTCCTATGTTCGCGACGTCCTCATGTGCTGTGCAGAGCATGCTGGGAGCACGTAAGCATGTCTATGTATGTGTATGTCTGTGTGTGTGTATATGTGTGTGTAATGACACGTGTGGGGCCGGAGCGCTGCTCCGGCTCCTCACGTGTACTTGCGGCAGCACGGATCTGGTGGCACCCTTCACCCGCCGGATCCGTGCTGCCGCTAATGTGAAAGAGGCCTTAGTCTAAATCTGGCCATACTGATGGGCTGTGGGTTGAACGATTGTTTGGATGACATCTGTTTCTACTAGTTCCACCAGTTCCACCAGTTCCAACGGGTACATATTGCTCAGCCAAGTATGCAAGCTTATTTAATGGGGAATGGTTTATCTGCTGCAGGAAACTGCCCTCAGGAGACTGTTGGAAAGCTCCAGACACATGGGAATTTAAGCTAAATCACATCAATAATCGGTGGCTTCAGCCAACTTTTCTCTCATGTGTGGCCATCTTCAGACTGGGTTTTCTGAGATCCCTGTTGTTTTTAACAGATATATTCATGTAGTTGCTTACCTCATGTACATATTCCACATGCTTTTTTTCTCAATTTGGAGTCTCCTGACCCATTTCACAATGTAAACCAATCACTCTGGCTTGTTTGCATCCTGTATGCAGGACTTCTGCAGTACCCTAGTAGAGGCGGGGTATCTGGAATAGTTTGTAATGTTATGTAATGCTATAATATTATGTTATTTAATGTTAAGTGCACCAAGCATTGCCTGGTATGGTTGTCAGGAATAGGGTTAATCACCGAGTTCCACCCTTTTCAGGAGGGGCTGGAGTGGGTTGGTCCTACATCCTGACTAGACAGAAGAAACTAGTGCAGGGATCAGCAACCTATGGTGAAATTACAGCTCCATGCAGCAGATTTATATGGCTGTTCTTGTAGCTCCCATAGAAGTGAAAGGAGGATTCAAAGATCTGTAGTTTATGAACAGCTAGAGAGCCTAAGATTGCCGATTCCTGGACTAGTGTTTGAAGAGAGAGGAAGCAAGTCCATGTGCTTCTTCTCCTTAGGATGCAGGCTAACTGATCTCTTTGAAAGTTACTGCTTCTCCTACAGGAAGAAAAATAGAAAGAAAGAAGGACTTAAAATCTGCATGGCCAAGCATAGGTAACTTGTGACTTAGCTGCTTGTGAGGGATTATGGTTAAGACACCTGTCACACTGGCCAGACAAGCCTCTAAAACCAGTATCCGCAGTGGACACTACAGCCATAATTGCTAGATTACAATCACCAGCCAGAGATTCTAGTCAGAGAGTCCTTGGCAAGACAGCATACCAAGAGTGCCCATATCTGCCACTTTGCCAGCTTCCATGCCTTGCTATCTGGGGAAAGAATTTGCACTGTGTGCAGATTGGATGTACAACAACCCCTATTTTGCACTCAGTAAAAATAAAAGTTTATTCTTATACCTCTTGCATGGTTTTCTGACTCCTACCACACCATAGGTTGGCCATTACACCACATGCCCTGCCTTGCACCCATCCAAACACATAGTATCACTCAGCTACCATCAGACAGGAGTCCTAGAATCAGGGTGTGCCCCAAGGTATGAAATGGGGACCTTTCCGTACTCTGCAAGGCCCTAGGGAGCAACGGCCTGAGAGAGACCACTGCACAAAGATGACCACTGCACATTACAAAATTACAGCTACAATCATACGTGATTATTCTAAAGGATGTTGATGCACACTGGAAAACCCCTTTAAGAGGAAATCCTGAGGCCATTTTGTTTGGAGGGATCACTGTATCTTTGTGTGTCACAGTGAATGTTTGTTACAGTTTCTCTATGTCTGTGAATGCATGTGTAATTTGCATTTGTGTCACTGTATGTGTGTATACAAATGTGCACTGTTCAAATGTCTACAAGCATCCCTTACAAATTCTCGACATGGCCACTGCAATATCAATTTATATGTCTCTAATGGATATCTACCTTCTGTCCTTAAATAATTATAGCCCGTTTTGCTTAATATTTGTGGGAACCATATTTATAAAATGTAATAGTCTCTAGACTGGACCGCAGCGAATCAATGGATGTCGTATATCTGGACTTCTCCAAAGCATTTGACACTGTACCACATAAAAGGTTAGTATATAAAATGAGAATGCTTGGCCTGGGAGAAAATGTCTGTATGTGGGTAAGTAACTGGCTCAGTGATAGAAAACAGAGGGTGGTTATTAATGGTACATACTCAGATTGGGTCACTGTAACTAGTGGGGTACCACAGGGGTCAGTATTGGGCCCTATTCTCTTCAATATATTTATTAATGATCTTGTAGAAGGCTTGCACAGTAAAATATAAATTTTTGCAGGTGACACTAAACTGTGTAGGGTAATTAACACAGAAGAGGACAGTACACTGCTTCAGATGGATCTGGATAGACTGGAGGCTTGGGCAGAGAAGTGGCAGATGAGGTTTAACACTGACAAATGTAAAGTTATGCATATGGGAAGGAATAATGCAAGTCACCAGTACATACTAAATGGTAAAATATTGGTTAACTCTAACATGGAAAAGGACCTAGGAATTTTAGTGAACAGCAAACTAAGCTGCAGAAACCAGTGTCAGACAGCTGCTGCCAAGGCCAATAAGATAATGGGTTGTATCAAAAGGGGCATAGATGCCCGTGATGAGAACATAGTGCTGCCACTTTACAAATCACTAGTCAGACCACACATGGAGTACTGTGTACAGTTCTGGGCTCCTGTGAACAAGGCAGACATAGCAGAGCTGGAGAGGGTTCAGAGGAGGTCAACTAAAGTAATAACTGGAATGGGTGGACTACAGTACCCAGAAAGATTATCAATATTAGGCTTATTCACTTTAGAAAAAAGACGACTGAGGGGAGATCTAATAACTATGTATAAATATATCTGAGGTCAGTACAGAGATCTCTCCCATGATCTATTTATCCCCAGGACTGTGACTGTGACGAGGGGCCATCCTCTGCGTCTGGAGGAAAGATGGTTTGTACACAAACATAGAAGAGGATTCTTTATGGTAAGAGCAGTGAGACTATGGAACTCTCTGCCTGAGGAGGTGGTGATGGTAAGTTCACTAAAAGAGTTCAAGAGAGGCCTGGATGTATTTCTGGAGGGTAATAATATTACAGGTTATAGTTACTAGAGAGGGGTCGTTGATCCAGGGAGTAATTCTGATTGCCTGATTGGAGTCGGGAAGGAATTTTTTTTCCCCTAAAGTGGGGAAAATTGGCTTCTACCTCACAGGGGTTTTTTGCCTTCCTCTGGATCAACTTATAGGAAAACAGGCTGAACTGGATGGACAGATGTCTTTTTTTGGCCTTATAAACTACTAGCAGAAAGACCCGGCTTCGCCTGGGTATAGTTCATCTATTTCATTTAATGTTTCTGTGTGTCGTTGCAGAGAGAAAGTCAATGCAGCTGACAGGAGGTGATTTTTACCTTCGTTTTTTCAATCCCTATTGGTAGCGGAGTGGGAGGGGGTGTGGTTTAATGGGACACGGGGGGGGTTAAGTCCTTCATTTCAGGGTGGCCTGAATTATAGGTTAATGCCATGGTAATTTGAAGAAACACAATGGGTAGCAGTGGAAGAAAACATTGCTTTGCGCGGGTATATTTAATCTATTTCATTTAATGTTTCTGTGTGTCGTTGCAGAGAGAAAGTCATCCTCCCTCCCATCCCTGCAGCTGACAGATGTTGATTTTTACCTTCAATTGTTAAATCTCCATTGGCCGCGGAGTGGGAGGGGTCATGGCCTGACTGAGTCGGGGGCGTGACATTGAAAGACCTAGGGCAGGGTTTTAAGTCCTTCTTTTGATGGTGGCCAGAATTACAGGTCGATGCCATGGTAATTTATGAGGACACGCCATGGGTAACAGTGGAAGAAAACATTGCTTTGCACGGGTATATTTAATCTATTTCATTTAATGTTTCTGTATGTTGTTGCAGAAAGAAATCCAACCTCCCTCCCGCCCCTGCAGCTGACAGAAGTTGATTTTTACCTTCATTTTTTCAATCCCCGTTGGCTGCGGAGTGGGAGGGGGCGTGGTCTGACAGAGTTGGGGGCGTGACTTAGCAAGACGATTCGAACAGTTGTAGTCTATAATTAGTCTATTTTATCTAAAATTTTTGTGTGTCATTGCAGAGAGAAATTCACCCTTCCACCCCTGCAGCAAACAGAAGTTTATTTTTACCTTTATTTTTTCAATCCCCATTGGCTGCGGAGTAGGAGGGGGCGTAACCTGACAGAGTCGGGGCGTGGATTAGCAAGACGCTTCACATGGGTGTATTTAATCTATTTCATTTAATGTTTCTGTGTGTCGTTGCAGAAAGAAAGTCAACCTCCCACCCATCCCTGCAGCTGACAGAAGTTGATTTTTACCTTTATTTTTTTCAATCCCTGTTGGCTGCGGAGTGGGAGGGGGCGTGGCCTTACAGAGTCGGGGCATGGCATAGCAAAGCGCTTCGCATAGGTGCATTTAATCTATTTCATTTAATGTTTCTGTGTGTCGTTGCAGAATGGCTGCGGAGTGAGAGGGGGCGTGGCCTGACAGACGGGGCGTGGCTTAGCAAAAGGCTTCGAACGGTTGTAGTCTATAATTAGTCTATTTCATCTAAAATTTTTGTGTGTCGTTGCAGAGAGAAATTCACCCTCCCACCCCTGCAGCAAACAGAAGTTTATTTTTACCTTCATTTTTTCAATTCCCGTTGGCTGCGGAGTGGGAGGGGGCGTGACCTGACAGAGTCGGGGGCGTGGATTAGCAAGACGCTTCGCATGGGTGGATTTAATCTATTTTATTTAATGTTTGTGTGTGTTGTTGCAGAAAGAAAGTCAACCTCCCACCCATCCCTGCAGCTGACAGAAGTTGATTTTTACCTTTATTTTTTCAATCTCTGTTGGCTGCGGAGTGAAAGGGGGTGTGGCCTGACAGAGTTGGGGGTGTGGCTTAGTGAGACCTGGGGCGGGGGTTTTAAGTACTTCTTTTAGGGTGGCCTGAATTAAAGGTCAATACCATGCCTTATTTATGAGCCCACGCAATAGGCAGCAGTGGAGGAAAACATCTTTTATTACTACTGAACTGTAGTAATAGAAAAAAACATAAGTTATATTTATGGTAACCGGAATACCTTTAACCCCTTAATGACCGGGCCATTTTGCACCTTCATGACCAGACTGATTTTTGCTAATCTGACATGTGTCAGTTTATGTGGTAATAACTTTGGAACGCTTTTACTTATCCAGGCCATTCTGAGATTGTTTTCTCATCACATATTGTGCTTCACGACAGTAGTAAATTTGTTGGCAAAATATTTCATTTTATTTATAAAAAAATAGCAAATTTAAAAAAAATTTGGAAAAATTAGCAAATTTCCAAATTTCAATTTCTCTACTTTCAAAATAAATAGTAATACCTCCAAAAATAGTTATTATTTTACATTCCCCATATGTCTACTTTATGTTGGCATCATTTTATAAATGTCATTTTACTTTTTTAGGACGTTAGAGGGCTTAGAAGTTTAGAAGCCATTTTTCAAATTTTCACCAAATTTTCCAAAACCATTTTTTTTAAGCACCAGTTCAGATGTAAAGTGATTTTGAGTGGCTTACATAATGAAACCCCCCATAAATGACCCCATTTTAGAAACTACACCCCTCAAATTATAAAAAACTGCTGTTACAAAACTTTGTTAACCCTTGAGGTGATCCACAAGAATTAAAGGAAAATGGAGGTGAAATTTCAAAATTTCACTTTTTTGGTAGATTATTCATGTTAATAATTTTTTCTTGCAACACAGCAAGGGTTAACAGCAAACTAAACCTCAATATATATTGCTCTGATTCTGCAGTTTACAGAAATACCCCATATGTGGTGGTAAACGTTTCTATGGGTTTGTGGCAGTGGTCAGAAGGGAAGGAGCGCCATACGGATTTTGGAGGCAGATTTTGCTAAAATAGTTTGTAGGCACCATTTTGTAATTGAGAGACCCTGACGTACCCCTACAGTGGAAACCCTCAAAAAGTGACCCATTTTGGAAACTACACCCTTCAACGAATATATTAAGGGGGGTACTGGCCACTTTGACCCCCTAAGCGTTTTACGTAATTTGGAAACACTTGGCTATGAAAATGAAAAGTTTCATTTCTTCCAATAAAATGTTGCTATAGCCCCAATTTTTTTTATTTGCATAAGGGGTAACAGGAGAAAAGCACCCCATAATATGTTACCCATTTTCTCCTGAATACAGCAACACCCCATATGTGGTGGTAAACTGCTGTGGGGGCACATGGCAGGACTCAGAACAGAAGGAGTGCCATATGGATTTTACAACACAGATTTTGATGGATTGGTTTGCGGGAGCCATTGATTTTTATTTTTGAGGCTATTGTCTTATGTAGGGGCTCATTTTTTGCAGGATGAGGTGAGGTTTTCATTGGTACCATTTTGGGGTAAATACGCCTTTTTGATCGCTTGGTATTACTCTTTTTGTGAGTCAAGGTGAAAAAAATAGCTGTTTTGGCATAGTTTTTTTTTAGCATTTTTTTTACAGCATTCACCTGAGGGGGCAAGTCATGTGATATTTTTATAGAGCAGGTTGTTACGAACGCGGCGATACCCAATATGTCTAACATTTTTATTACTGTTAAGTTTTACACATTAGATGCATTTTAGAACAGAATTAAATCTTGTTTATGTGTTGCCATTTTCAGAGAGCCATATTTTTTTTATTTTTCGGGCGATTGTCTCAGGTAGGGTATCATTTTTGCAGGACAAGATGACGGTTAGATTAGTACCATTTTGGGTTAAATACATCTTTTTGATCGCCTGCTATTACACTTTTTGTGAGGGAAGAGGGAAAAAAATGGCTATTTTGGCATAGTTTTTTAAAAAAATTTTTTACAGCATTCACCTGGGGGGCCATCTCATGTAATATTTTTATAGAGCAGGTTGTTACGGACGTGGCGATACCCAATATGTCTAACATTTTTATTTTTGGAAAGTTTTACACATTAGATGCATTTGTGAACAGAATAAAATCTTTTTTTTTGTGTTGCTATTTTCTGAGAGCCATATTTTTTTTATTTTTCAGGCGATTGTCTTAGTTAGGGTCTCATTTTTTTGCGGGACAAGATTACGGTTTGATTGGTACCATTTTGGGGTACATACGCTTTTTTGATCGCCTGCTATTACACTTTTGTAAGGGAAGGTGACCAAAAAATGTCTGTTTTGGCACAGTTTTTTTTTTTTTTTTTACTGCGTTCACCTGGCGAGGTGGATGACGTGATATTTTTATAGAGCCGGTCGATACGGACGCGGCGATACCTAATATGTATACCTTTCTTTTTACCATTTTTTTAAGCTTTTTTTTAAAATGGCTTATTTTTTTTTTAACTTTTTATTATTATTTATTTATTTTTACTTTATTTTTTAACTTTTCATTTTCCACTTTATTTAACTTTTGGAGGTCTGATCCCCTTTACAATGCATTACAATACTTTGTATTGTAATGCATTGGCTGTAAGTGTATTACTCAGTGTAATACACTTACAAGCCTGCTTCCTGTGCGATCCAGGGGGCTGGATCGGCACAGGAACGCAGGGATAGCAGCCACGATGCCTAAGGAAGGCATCGGGCTGCTATCCAAGCCATCGGGTCCCCGTCACAGCAGCACGGGGACCCGATGGCCCCGCTCGCCATCCTGAATAAGCGGCGGACCATGCCGCACGCCTCATGTGCCGCGGTCAGCGCTGACCGCGGCACATGAAGGGTTAATGCGCCGGCAATCGGTGTTTTCACCGATGGCTGGTGCATTCAGCAGGGGTCCAGCTATTGGGCACAGCCGGACCCCCGTCGCTCGTCCGTCCTGGGGCTCCCTGACACCCCTTTTCTGCAGCGCCGTCTTTAGACGGCGCTGCAGACTGGGGACTCGCGCCGCCCGCCGTCTAAAGACAGTGGGCGGTCGGCAAGGTGTTAACAGTGTCAGTAAATAGAAATGGATGAGATCCTCAGCTGCTGATAACTACCTGGTTGTTATGGAAACCTGCCCTCCCTGTGTGGCTTTGCAGAGAATGGCAGTTGGAGTTTAAAACCAAAGCTCCCAGTTGTAATGTTGGCTAATGGAGATCATATTTTGGGAATATCTCGGGAACGGTACGTCCTAGAGAGATGAGACCTGGTCTAAAACCTTCCCGGACACCTGATGTACCTGTGTGCCGAATTTGGTGAAAATCGGTCCAGTAGTTTGGTCGCGCATAGAGAACAGACAGACAGACAGACAAATTCATTTTTATATTATTAAGAGATGTTACTATGTTACTATAGAAAAATAGCTTTCCCTTCTGAATAGTTGTTAGTGAGCAGTGGCCGCAGCTGCTGTACTCACCAGTTCTGTATCATGGCGGCCTGCCTCCTGCTCTCTCCATCCCTCTGAGCCCTAATGCCAGATTGCTCTGTCCCTCCACACAGGCTGGTGCCTGCTTGCCATCAAGGTCCCACCACCTCTGCTCCTTCAGCTCTTAGATGGTCAGCGACCAGACACCCTAATCTGCTCCAATCCATGGCTGGCTACCTTGGGATAGTGTCTGACCTGACCCTAACCTCCATATTGACCCTTCGCTGACCACTCTGACCTCATACCATTAACTGTATTGTAGGCAGGGGCGTAACTACCATAGCGGCAGACCATGCGACTGCTATGGGGCCCAGGGCAAGAGGGGGCCCAGTCTTAGTTGGGATCATCCCCTCTTCTACTGGGGGTGAAATCTGGGTCAGGACTCTACCCTCTAAAGGAACAACTTTTAGCAAATGAAGCAGTGGAAAAAAGGCCCAAGGGTCATAGAAAAGGGTTTAGGCAGAAACCCTTCTGTCTTGTGTGGGGGGGGGGCCTGGTTTGATCCTTGCAATGGGGCCCTTACTTCCCTATGTACACCACTGATTGTAGAACTCTGCCTGGCTTGACCTTGGCTTGTCCCTGACTATAATTCTGCTTGATCCCTTGGTGCCCTGCACCAGTATCTCTAAATCCTGTGGGTCAGCTGTTAACCACACAGAGACTACTCCAAGAGGTAATGGCCTGTTGGTTTCCCTGAAGCGAAGCCAAGAAACCCTAGTATAGGGGTTAAAGGAGGAATACCAGGAAACTGCCAGGATAATGTCCTTAGGAGTAGCCCAAAACCAAATCTGTTGGTTGACACAGTGGTTCCAAACTCACTGCCTTAACAGTGATGGTCATAGCTGCAATAGAATATACCAAAAAAAAACAAGAGATGATGGTATCTGACTTTTATCATGCAAAGAGTCCAAATCTACATGGGCACAACAAAATCGCTCCCTTAGCCGTTCATCCATGATCTGTTTGAGTAGGTATGATTTTGAGAATAGATTCCCCTTCCAAGTCTTTGTCTACCATATGGCATTTCACAAATGTGTGTACATTTTAATAGCAATCATAGAGTCATTTTGACCTCTTTGAAAACTAGCAATCAGGACAATCCAACTGGTAAGACATTGTACTATGTACCGACATGCCTTTTATGCCGGTAATGATAATATATATTTATTCTTCCAAGTAATTTCTTGCTAATAGCATTTCATACATCATTTAGTGTAATGTTTGGACTGCTGATTGATCTTCCTTCAAGACGTAATAGATTATGCTTAATATGATTTTTCTTATTAATCAAGGGAGTTAACTGAAACGTACAATAAATACATCAGCACCGTGACCTTATTTTAACTTGATTACTGCATATAACAGATTGGTTTTGGGTGTTACGGAACGGCATGAATATTTATGTAAATCATTATATTCTGTACTTTAATGCCTTTAAACTATAGGACATCATCCTTACGTCTGCAGATACATTTCAAGATTTGCATGTATAACGTGAGACAAAGCTACAAATGAGTTAAAAGATAAAAGAGTAAGAAAAACCACCTTAATTATGGCACTGCTTTTCCCCACCAGTTATTTATGGGGGAGTGTGGAATCCTGTTTAAGTGAACAGGACTTCTTTCCAAACCACTGCAGATGGGAACGGTTACACAGACACTGTAGCCAGATGCACAGTCTCTAATTTAGACCAAAGCATATAATTATCAAGCAGAAAGGCTGTAATGAAAGAACAAAATGCAGAGGGGAAGGAACAACCATGACCCATCACTGTCAACAGAACCAGGCGCTCACCCTGTCTTACAAAGCAAATGTCTGGTGTCTGTAGAGTCTGTAACGTGCTCCTAGATGTTCTAACAGTCCTGCTCGATTTGTGAATAGAGAACTCCCATGAGCGTCCAAATGGATCTAATAATAGTGATTTGTGTAATAGGTAAAATTAGATGATTACTTAAAGTAGCAGACAGCAAGTCTTGTTTTATAATTTGAAGTTGGCAGATTTTTAATAACCATAAATTATATAGCTTCTGTGGTATGATTCATAATTGCAGCACCGCTTCAGGTACAGGTGCCATGGATCAAATCTTTTCTCTATGTAAATTAGGTGAAAATAATTTCCAAAAAATGTCTATGACAAGTATAAGCAGACACTTTACCTTTGAGGTAAATAGAAAAGAGTTTGTTCTTTATAATCTTACCTAGGAAGACAAATATGGAACCTTGCCAATGTGCTAAGGTGTATTACGTAATGTACTGTATGGGGCACATTTATTAAAACCGTTGGTCTTAATAAAGGCCCATAGCTGTTGCAGGCCTCTACATAACTTCGGTGCATCCAGCGCCACTTCTAAATGTAAGACGGATTCCTTGCCGTCTTAAATTTAGACCATTTTCTATGCCTAAAACAGGCCTAGAAAATGATAAATGAAATAGGCCTACCGGCCTGACCCCTTTTCTGACCACGCCATACCCACAATTTTAGACCTGGCGTGAGCGGGGAGAAGTCTCAGATAGCAGCGCAACGGTACTAAAGAGGACCTTTCATGCATTTTTTTTACAGTAGCTAAATACCTTAACTCGTAGGGCACCCCCCGCTGATGCTGCCACCCGTGTTCGTTCTTCAAAATATCGCTCCTGCGCCCCACTGCGGCCCCCTGTATTTTTTGCGCTCAGTATGCTAATACTGAGCATTGGTACAGTGAGGAGGAGACGCCAGAGTTTCTCAATGGGCGTCTCCTTCTCCCTGGCTGTGCCGCGATCCAATCACATCGGAGAGCGTCACAGCCAAGGAGTTTTTTTCTTCCTGGCTGTGACGCTCTCCGATGTGAGTGGATCGTGGCACAGCCAGGGAGAAGGAGACGCCCATTGAGAAACCCGGGCGTCTCCTCCTCCCTGTACCGATGCTCAGGATTAACATACTGAGCGCGAAAAATACAGGGGGCAGCAGCGGGGCGCAGGAGCGCTATTTTGAAGAATGAACACGGGTGGCAGCATCAGCGGGGGGGTACCCTACGAGTTAAGGTATTTAGCTACTGTAAAAAAAAATGCATGAAAGTTCCTCTTAAGGTGTAAATCAGTATAATAAATAAGCCTCTATATATAGAGTTCTCCAGCAAAGACATCTCTAACTGAGTAAGGGAAGGTTCACATCTGCGGCAGGCGAGTCTGGTAGTGTGATCCAGCAGAGAAACATATAGGGAATAGCTGGATATTGCTGCACACCACTGGATCTCCATTGGGATTCAACTGGTTTCTGGTATGAATGTCAGCATTTATGCCTGAAAACCGCCAGATTCCCGTCAAATCCCATCATAGTGAATGGGGATCTGGCGGTCTAGCTTTGCCAGACGTACCAACTCAGTTAGTCTGCTCCTCTGCTGAAACAGACTACCAGATATACCTACCGCAGATGTGAACCTACCCTAAATGAGTAGAAGTAAAATTTTGTCTACATAGGCAAAGAAGCTAAAATCTAAGGCAAAGATCTATAGTGCTCTCTTTAGTAAAAACGTGTATTCTGAAAGAAATTACAAATCTGGAGAGCCTTTTCTTAGTACTCTTCAGTGTGCCACTCCTCTGTTACTCCTCCTGGAAATGCGTGAATAAATTGGACTTTACCATTCCTCCTGCCATAACAATGTTTAACACTATCCAATCAATGCTGACAGTTTCAAGTTGTGTAAGGGCAGGAAAAACGTAAGGAACTGTTTTGTGAGGCTCTATAAGTATAGGTGGTGTTCATGAGGGCAAGGTTTATTTTAGTTAGTCATCCCATTGAAGAATACTACAGTGACCATCTCCCTGGCCTGACATAGCTGTTTACAGGTCACAAGAGATAACAAAGCACCTTCAAACTGCATGATGATAGTATAAACTTAAAGTGGTATTCTCATCTCAGACATGGATGTCATATTGCTAGGATATGCCATCAATGTTCAATAGGAGCAGTCCTCAGAGGTGGAACCCACAAATATCTCCAAAACAAAGCTCCTAAAGTGAATGGGGAGTATCCATGCTTGTACAACCACCTTCTATTCGCCTCTATGGGAGTTCAAAAAAGTTTCCAGTAGTCCTATAACAGTAAATGGACAGATGGCCATATTTCAGTGGTGCCGTTTCCACTTACCTCTATGGGACTTCCAAAAACAACTGAGCACCTTCACTCCGCTATTTGCGGAACACCCATAGCAGTAAATTCTCTCTGTTTAGTTTGGAGGCTCCGTTCTGGAAATAGGAGCAGGTCCCAGAGGTAGGAGCCACACCTCTCTGACATCGATGGCATATTCTAGTGATAAGGCCTTTTTATGCAGGTCAATAATTGAGGCAAGTATTGGTAATGAGCATTCATATGAATTCTTGCTCCCAAAAATTGCCCAATGTAAATGTACCATCAATCAAACCAAGAATGAGCAAATACTCATCTATGATCATATCTTTTATGTGGCACATAAATTCCTCATTTGCTGGTGACATATTGCCCTGTGTCAACTTCTGGCAAACAATGCTACTGCATGAGGACAAACAATCACAATAGCGATCATTCATCCCCATGCAGGATAGATGATTGCTGCATTTTAAAGCACATCTATCTTGTATCAAAGATCAGGCAATTATCGGGATCTAAGAATACATCCCCTATAATTGCCTGTGTTAAAGTGTCCTTTAAGAAAAAGAGAAACGTGTACAAGAAAGGCAATGGATAACTGCAAACCGCTCAAATAAAATATACACGAATACATTAAAATTCTAATATGTTTTCTTAGTGATTTGATAAAGCATGTGGCTGTCTGAATAGTTAGCAGATGCCTCGTACTGAATAAGTAGGATGATAGATATACAATTTCCACATACTATGAAGTAACTGAAACCTAACTATAATTACAATGCGTGACAATCCTTCAGATGGAAGAAGCTGGTATGGCTGCCAATACTGAGTGGTTACTATTAAAGTGTGAATGTACATAGAAGTGGATCGAATGTTAAGGCCATATGCAAGGTTACCATGCTCCTTCATTCCTGTATAAGTGTCATTTCCTTTGCAGATTCATTTATTGGAATGTACATTAATCTGGCAGCACTCTGCAGTGTAGTAATGTACTAGGATGTTCCTGGGTAAATAATGCTTTGAAATTATTACTAGTCTTAGGAGATGGCAACTGGAAATTACTGTCTATGGTCCATTTGAAAACAGTTAAAGGAGCCACTTCTAGATACTCTGCAGTTTCTCCCCTCACATTTGCAGAGTATGAAAATGCATCACAGCCCCAGGTGCAGTACCCCAGCTTACCTATAGTGCAGTGAAAAAGCCAATGGGACCCCAGTTTCTTCATTATCAGGAAACGTTGGGTTCCGAGAGGTTGGACCCCCACCCATGCCTTCCCACCTTTTTGGGATGTCCTAAACATGATTGTGGGATAATGGTTTGGAAGCTATGTTTCCATCTGCCAATCTCAGCTACATTACGAACATATAGTTTAGTTCTGGGATTCCCAATCTGAAGCCCTCCAGCTATTGATAAACTAAAACTCCCAGCAGGCATGGTGGGAGTTGTAATTTTACAACAGCTGGAGGGCTGCAGGTTGGGCATCCCTGGCTTAGTTTAAGGTGATCTCATGAATGTGAGAATGACATAAATGACTATATAACCCGTGGAAGTGAAGGGATGGAAAAATGGCAAATAGGCCATTGTGATTTTTTGTTCTGTTACGTCATTCACCGTATGGGATAAATATTTTTATATTTTAATATTATGGGTGTTTTCAGAAGCGGCAATGCCCATGATGTTTTTTTATTGTTTGATGTGTTTATTTTTTATTTTTTTTTCTAGGGAAAGGGTGGCGATTTACATTTTTAGGAGGCTACAACATGCTCTACTTAGATTTCTTTTTGCTTATAATGTAGTTTTATAAAACTACAGTATAAGCTCAATTTGCGGTTATCCTATGTTGGCCTGCCACCTGCAGGCCTCCATAGAAACTATAGCTCTAGTACATGAAGTCTCTTCAGAGAGACTCCACACATTAGAACGAATCACCAGCATGGGTGAACTGGTCCTAACACGGAAGTTGGCATTTTCAGGATGTTCGCCATTCAGATTACCATGGCATTCTAAGGGGTTAAATTCCTGCAATCTGCATTATTACCGGTTGCAGACATTAGCTGTTTGACAAAAAAACATAAAATCCTGAAGTTTTCACACTGGCCACTAAGCCTAATAATAGGCGCCATTTCTTGGCCTGTACAGATCACTTTAATACAGTTATATATTATTCTAAACCTGCCTGTAATGATATTACCTCTGTGTATATATAAGACAGGATCCACCATTCACAATAGGCGATTGTCAAAGCTTATTTATTCCTTCCTTGTATAATGACCTCTGCACAGGTCACAGAGCATGCCTAGAAAACTGTCCAATAGAAGTCAATGAAGTGTCGTCCTGACCATTGTGTCTGACTGCCATAAAGCAATTTTCTTAAAGGAAATCTGTCACATGATTTTAGTGTTTTAAACGAAAACTATAGCCATGTTCAGTAAAGTACCTTGAGTCTAGATGTGGTCTCCAATCTTTCTTTTCAGCTTCCGTTTTCGTTTTATGTTACTTTTTCTGATATGTAAATTTCCTCTGAAGGAGCCCAGAGGGGCGTTAGGGAGCCCAGTAACGCCCCCCTCCTGTTCCCAGCACGCCTTCTTCATGCTCCAAAACGCGCCTATTTAGGGACGGACTAACGGCCCATATTAGCATTGTAGGCCGCCGCCCCCCTCAACTACGTCACGGCAGCTCTGGAAACCACTCGCAGAGCTGCCTGCTTTGCCCGGCCGAAATCTCGCGAGATTTCGCCTGCGCGAGATTTCGGGCAGGCGAAGCAGAGGGGCCCAGGGCAAGAGGGGGCCCAGTCTTAGTTGGGATCATCCCCTCTTCTACTGGGTTTGAAAACTTGGTCAGGACTCTACCCTCTAAAGGAACAACTTTAGCAAATGAAGCAGTGGGAAAAAGGCCCAAGGTTCATTGAAAAGGGTTTAGGCAGAAACCCTTCTGTCCTGTGTGGGGGGCCTGGTTTGATCTTTGCTATGGGGCCCTTACTTCTCTATGTACACCACTGTGCATAACGCTATAGAACTGAACATTTGAGTGTGCACAAATATCTCCACTTGTGTCAACTATCAAAACAATGGCACCAATTATCTCCATTTCCGCTTATTTTATCTCTTCTGAAACAAATGCACATTGAGCTTCTCAAATTAATTCAATATCAGGGCACGGAACAAAGGAATGTTTGCATTTCCTAGGGATGCGCAGCTGAAACAAGGACATCCATTGTCTTTTGTGTGGGTGTGACCATAGACGTGAGGTTTCATTTATAGTCATGCATGCATTTCATATCGAACATTAGATACCATTGGCAAACCTGCAGAGTGTCTACAGAAATAAATCTTACATAATTCACTTGGCACAAGGGCATGGTGTGCAGCAGATGTTCATGCCAGTCATGGCACGACTAGGTGATATTACTTAATGTTTAGTCTCACTGTTACCTCTGCCTCCTGTAAAAGTTTATGAACACACATATTACAATTAATTTGCGAGAAAGAAAAAGGAGAAACATAACTGACATGACAAGACATACACGATGAGGGTGGGGCGGAAATTTGACCTCGAGAACACACAACCGGCCCTATAACATGGATAAACAGTAGTCAAGTAAGAAGATAAATAAGCATTACAAGAACATTGAGTATTCAAAACCTTTTCTCTCCCAAATTATTTCCTAATGAATCATTACATTTTTTGTTAATACAGTTGCCCATTGCTCATTAGATTTACCAAAGATTAAAGCTCTATGTGGATGACAAACCACGGAGGCCTGCTCTTGGGAAAAAATGAAAACAAAAGTGTCTTTCCTGCTCAACTCATTTTTACCTTATCATAAGTGGTACCTGAGATATCTGGAAGCTGCATGTCTTCTCTGATTACATATATTTAAAGGGGCTGACCCATCAGATTCACCCTTGGCCATAAATCCTGTTTGGGCATAGAGATGTCATGGAGGAGGTAGAGGTCGTCATCTTGGGACTTTCTTCTTAGAGTCAGCAGAGCCACATTAGTGACTTTTCTATTGTTTCTTACATATTTTTGGGTTTTGTTTTACTCCATCTTGTGTTATCACCTACAATTATCATGTTTTAACATAGCAAGGATCAAACCAGGCCCCCCTCACGGGACAGAAGGGTTTCTGCTAAACCCCTTTCAGTGACCCTTGGGCCAATTTTTCCACCGCTTCATTTGCTAAAGGTTGTTACTTTAGAGGGTAGACTCCTGACCAAGTTTTCACCCCCAGTAGAAGAGGGGATGATCCCAACTGGGCCCCTTCTAGCCCTGGGCCCCATAGCAGTCACATGGTCTGTAGCTATGGTAGTTATGCCCCTGCACACAATCATTTTGGCTGATTTCCATCATGTTTGGGAATTACAGTCATTGTAATCGTTTCAAAAGTATATGCAACTGTATTCCTGTTAAATTACATATGTGTGCTATTCACAACCATTATAAAGAAAAAGTCACCTGGGCTTGAAATTTATCAGGAAAGTCAAAGATAATGCAACTAAGCGGCCAAGGTCGAAAGAACTATATTTGGTTTACATTTTTTTCACTTTATGAAATGTACAGGGTGGGCCATTTATATGGATACACATAAATAAAATGGGAATGGTTGGTGATATTAACTTCCTGTTTGTGGTATACGGGAGGGGGAAAACTTTTCAAGATGGGTGGTGACCATGGCGGCCATTTTGAAGTTGGACATTTTGGATCCAACTTTAGTTTTTTCAATGGGAAGAGCATCATGTGACACATCAAACTTATCGAGAATTTCACAAGAAAAACAATTAACTTTATTCTTTCATGAATTATTTACAAGTTTCTGACCACTTATAAAATGTGTTTAAAGTGCTGCCCATTGTGTTGGATTGTCAATGCAACCCTCTTCTCCCACTCTTCACACACTGATAGCAACACCGCAGAAGAAATGCTAGCACAGGCATCCAGTATACGTAGTTTCAGGTGCTGCACATCTCGTATCTTCACAGCATAGACAATTGCCTTCAGATGACCCCAAAGATAAAAGTCTAAGGGGGTCAGATCGGGAGACCTTGGGGGCCATTCAACTGGCCCACGATGACCAATCCACTTTCCAGGAAACTGTTCATCTAGGAATGCTCGGACCTGACACCCATAATGTGGTGGTACACCATCTTGCTGGAAAAACTCGTGCCAGCTTCAGTGCATAAAGAGGGAAACACATCATCATGTAGCAATTCCACATATCCAGTGGCCTTGAGGTTCCCATTGATGAAGAATGGCCCCACTATCTTTGTACCCCATATACCACACCATACCATCAATTTTTGTGTTCCAACAGTCTTGGAGGGATCTATCCAATGTGGGTTAGTGTCAGACCAATAGAGGTGGTTTTGTTTGTTAACTTCACCATTCACATAAAAGGTTATCTTTGGGGTCATCTGAAGGCAATTGTCTATGCTGTGAAGATACGAGATGTGCAGCACCTGAAACTGTGGATACTGGAATCCTGTGCTAGCATTTCTTCTGCTGTGTTGCTATCAGTGTGTGAAGAGTGGGAGAAGAGGGTTGCATTGAGAATCCAACACAATGGGTAGCACTTTGAACACATTTTATAAGTGGTCAGAAACTTGTAAATAACTCATGAAAGAATAAAGTCATGTTAAAACCAAGCACACCATTGTTTTTCTTGTGAAATTCTCAATAAATTTGATGTGTTACATGCTCCTCTTCCCATTGAAAAAACTAAAGTTGGATCCAAAATGGCCGACATCAAAATGGCCACCATGGTCACCACCCATCTTGAAAAGTTTTCCCCCTCCCATTTACTAATGTGCCACAAACAGGAATTTAATATCACCAACCATTCCCATTTTATTTAGGTGTATCCATATAAATGGCCCACCCTGTACTTAGAACCCGTTTTGTTTTCCTAGAGAATTGCAGCCAAAATTCCATGCAGCTTTCCCTTGAACTATATCATTAGAGTCATCTCTTTATGACTAATGCACAAACTTGGAGCCTATAATTTGGCCCTTGGTGTCTCCTTCACATATAGTATATGATATAAAATTACCAGTGCTCAGCCATGTCATAGTTAAACTCTATTCTCCAGTTTCAGGTGACCTACTACAGGATGGTCATTTTTTTTTCTTTTACACTCCTACAGCTAAGGACAAGATAAAGGAAAGAGATGCCTGGCTCTGAGCTTATACATCAAGGACTCTCTCCATTATGCTTTTAGAAGCACTACTTGTAAGGCTGGCAAATGTTCAAATGAAAGTAAGGCTGTGCTCACTACAAATCCTTAACCCCTACGGAGAGGTCTAAAAACAGGTCAAGTACGTAGAAGTGTCTCTACGTAAGAAACCAGACATTCTCCCAAAAGAAGCATAATGGTGAGAGATGGAGAGAAGGATGATGGCTGCTTATTGATAATCTTTAAGTTTCTCAGTTTCTAGGCCAACCAGACATGGAATATCTATCCACACATAAAAATGACAAGCACAGTCCTTCAACTTTTCTGTTCTGTTATACTGTGTATATATATATATATATATATATATATATATATATATATATATATATACACACACACACATCTTAACCACAGACTTATCCGTCACCATCATGTGTATATTGGGGGTAAACACCTCATGGTCTACGTATTAACCCCTAACACTGAAATTTGGTCTGATCAGTCAAACATCTGAATCTTAAAAAACATTTGTCTTTAAATTACATAAATGCAAAGCTATTTTGGAAGGTGCTTATTTAAGATCTATGCTTACAGTTAGTGAACTGAATTGCATTGGGATGCTTCAGAGTCCTGCACCAATATCAGGAGGACATGGTTAGGACAGCCACTGGATGCAGACAAGAATTTTCCCATTTACTACCAGCAAGGATAGATCTTGAAACTGGTGAGGTACTAGAACACAAATATATTAGAAAGTTGCAGTTATTTATCATTTTTAAGCTCTATTCACAAAAAAGGGCTATCCAGCCTTTTAAAATGGTCTATGGGACAAAACTGCAATTCCTAGAAATGCCACTACTAAAAGTATGGTGCTCTGAGTATGAACAGTGTCCTGGACCAATGTAAGCATTGAATGGGCTTGAGAACTTGCCCGAGAAACATGGCCCCTAATCTGCAGGGGTGTTGTAAGTCGTCCACACACCAATCTGATATTGATGGCCTAGTCAAGTTGAACCTTGTGCCTGAGCTGAAGGCAGCATAGTTTAGAGCAGAAGACACTGAGTAGCTTGATATACAGTTTTATGGGAAAAGACTAATTATAACTTGTAATTTACTAATTAAAATATCTGTGCTCATTCTGGACTTGGAACTGAGTCAAGGAGCTGGTCCTATCAGTGATTGACAGCCTTCCCTCTATGACTCTGTATACAGAGATAGCTGTCAATCACTAATAAGACCAGAATGACCATACAAAGTCCAGAATGACCATACATTTAAATGTATGAATTACTAATTTTACTGAATCTTTTCCCATAAGACTATATATCAGTCTGCTCAGCTCCTCCTGCTATATAACATGCTGCTTGCAGATTAATTTGCATTTTCATGGTAACAGGTTCCTTTTAAAAGGTTTGGGATACCCTTCCTATTATATTACTTGCATGTGTTTTAAATTCCTGGATCCCCAGTACTTTTAAGAGAGAAATGAAGCCGCCCACATCTTAAAGGGGTATTCCCATCTCACAAATGTAGTTTGTATATTTAGATATAGCCATACCAATATTATTACTAATAGAATGTACTTATATAAAATGTACCGTTTAGAAGATTTACCTATTTGTATATCCATTGTCCCACACACATCAGTCAGGCCGTTGCCCCTAGTTACGACCACCGCGGCCATGTAGTAGTGGTGGCCGGCTTGCTCTTGTTCAAACTCGCTCTGAGGTAACCGCTGTATTGTGATCACACATTGCATCCGGAGACACATTTTAGGGTACTTTCACATCTGTGATTTGGAGGATACCAGTCCAAAACACAATGGTCAGGATCCGTCCAAAATGCAGACTTTATAAACGGATCCTGCTCCATAGAGATGAATTGATCTTGGAACAGGATCCGTTTCTCTGCGTTTTGGAAGTACAGACAAAAATGCTACAACCCTAAGATGTGTCTTCCCCATGCTCATGCAATGTGCGTTCACAATACAGCAGTTACCTCAGAGCGGGTTTGAACAAGAATAAGCTGGCCACCACTACTACATGGCCGCGGTCGTAACTAGGGGCAACGGCCTGACTAATGTGTGTGGGACAATGGATATACAAATAGGCAAATCTTCTAAACGGTACATTTTATATAAATACATTCTATTAGTAATAATACTGGTATGGCTATATCTAACTATACAAACTACACTGGTGAGATGGGAATACCCCTTTAATGCTTGTATATATCAATAGATCAAAAAAAGAAAATGCAGTGCTTAGTTATTCTGTCAGCAGGCTATGTTCTAAAACTATGAATGTAGCAAACATTGACTTGACACTGAAGGACTTATCCATGCTACAGACCAAACATGCCCGTTGCCCATTGAAGTCTAAGAATTCTGTCAGTGGTTTTCATGGACCATTGATAGTAGATACCCTGGAAGTCCCTTTTTCCGCCTATAAGTACATGTGGAATATAAATGACACATGGAGGACAAAAAACAGATCAACAATTTACCTTCCACATGACATCTTCACAGATAAAATACTGAATGTCTTCTCACGGACGTCATCACAGACATGAACGTGTGAATAAGGACTAATTTAATACACTGCTGCAGTGAACCGTAAGTTGAGTTTTAACATGACCAACGCCATTAAATGTGTCAAGTCAAGGTTTGCTGTAACTGTCATTGTAATGTGTTAAGGTAACGACTTCTACATCTGAGATATGTATAATGTTGCACCAAAGAAGATTTCATGACTCACAACCATTGTGTGCCCACCAATGAACGTATTCTGAAATATAAACCCCAGAGACAACATTTACAGTTGCAATCATTAGTAATGTCCTCTAGATGTGAGAAAAGTAAGAATTTATTCTTCATCACTGCACAACCCAGAACTGTTTGAGATCACAACTCATATTTCTTGTCTAAGTGTATTCTCCAGTGGGCCATATGCAAGAAACTCAAATGACAAAGGTATCTGTATAGTCCTTCCTTAAAGCTGGCGTAAAATAACAGAAATGACTAATATTAAATAGTACAAGAGGCAAAAAAAAAAAAACTTCTGAGGAAATACAGCAGTAATGAACTATTCTTAGACGCATATTTTTAGAAACACCAGTTTCCCAGAAAATAATGAGGCCAGGAAACACTCATTAAAATGTGATATCTGAATAAACTTAGAACCTCGCATAGAAATGGGCTATGTAAAGATTGTGATCTAACTATCATGATATTAAAGTTGGACAGAATTACGGAGGCAGCGAATTAATCCGAGAGAGTGTGATCAAGGCATCCTGACACTGGATGGAATATTTTACAGGAACAAATACCTAAATATAATAAACCAATAAGGGCTTCAGTCAAATTTAGAACATAGAAAAAATCCAGGCAGGAACCTATCTACACTGTGGTGGTCTGCAGGCTTTTTGTCTGGACAAGCTAGGCTCAGGCACATGCTCTGCACAGTGGCACATACCGTATTTCCCTATGGCCCTATACTATTGACACTATATGTGTAGCTCTATGAAGCTTATACATGACATTAAAGGGGTTATCCCATCTTGGACAATGGGGGCATATCGCTAGGATATGCCCCCATTGTCTTATAGGTGCGTGTCTCCGTCGGCTCCACAGAAATGAATGTGAGCGGGGCCACGCCTGCACGGTGCGCTCCCATTCATTTCTATGAGCGAAGCGGGGTCACCAGGCTCAGAGCTCTCCGGCTTCGTTCTCGATATACAGTAGGTACGGGTCCCAGCGGTGGGACCCGCACCTATAAGACAATGGGGGCATATCCTAGCGATATGCCCCCATTGTCCAAGATGAGATAACCCCTTTAAGTAACAGATATATTCTCTCCTTGAAAGAAGGCTTCTTGAGGCAGGGGTGAATTGGGTGCAACTGTCCCCCCTTAAATCTGCTCCTCCCTCCCATATACAACTGCACCAACATTTACTAGGCACTATCTACTGGATTTATCTAATAGTCAGTAATAATGACTTTCTTGCTCCGGGGCTTAAAAGTGTTGTCCCACGAAAAATATTCTACAGTTTTCAAACCAGCACCTGGATCGGAATACTTTTGTTATTGCATGTAATTAATTTAGCATAGCTACTGAGTTATTCAATAACATGTATCTATATAGCGTCACCTGCTGTTTGTTTTTTTCTTATTTCTTTGTCCTGTTCACTGAGATGGCCGCACATGCTCAGTTTCATCTTTCAACTGCCTCCTGAGCATTGATAGGGAGAGCTGAGACACGCCCCTTTAGCTAAAGCAGAATAGAGACTCCCCTTGAGCTGTCAGCTTGATATAACTCTAGCAGAGCAATGAATGTGGAGATCCCTGGATCCATGTGAGGTACATTACTGGTTCTGGCTTTGTTCGAAAGAGATTGTCATGTACTATATGATGTCTGATTTAGATTTTTTTTTTACATTAGTCATTGGATACCTCTTTAATCTCAGGATCCTGACACAGTCTAGCGTCATGACGTACTGTGCAGTGGTGTACCTAGAGCTAGAATTGCCTGGGAGTGGGGATGGTTAGTAAAAGAGGGGACACTGTACTGCAGTTAAAATTGTATTTAATTACAATTGCGCTTATCTAATAATTTGGATGTCTGAGATGATTCCAGTAGTAACTGCTCACTCATTTATTTCTAGTACATTGGGCATTATATAAGTCATTGTTGCTTTGAACCAACTACTGTACCATATCTATATCATTTTTAATGTTTTGTGTGCTGGCAGTGCAGTCCTGGACCCAAATGGGCTCACCTAGAGATATAACCTAAAGCAAAGCACACTGGTGTAGGAGACGTTCACATCTTTTTAGGGTTGCATATCACATCTGCTAATCCAACTCTTCTCCATTCACCCCCCCCCCCCCTTTCAACATCATTCTTTTGAACATGATCCATCATCAAACACTATCCACCACACCCCATGCACTCACAAGCACTACAGATATTGGCTGGTGATTGGCTCATATAGCTTTGTATCTATACCTCTATTTTGTTTAGGTGGCTGGACCATTGCACAAAACAAGCACTTTTGATTGTTTTTCTTACCCTCATCTCCTCATAGATTGTAATCTCTTGCAAACAAGGCCCTCATTTCTCATGTTCTAATTGGTGACTTGTTTATTGCTATAGAATGTATGATTCTGTTTGTACATGAACCCTTTGATTGTAAAGCGCTATAGAATATGTTGGTGCCACATAAAGATTATTATTATTATTAAGGTATTGTCTCGAACTTTGAAGCCTGAATTAAATTTAGGATATAAAAGGTAAACAGAGTTTTGTTGGTCTATTCATCACATGTACTACAGAACCTTGAGGCTATCATTCCATTTATTTCAGAAGAAGGCATTTGTAAGAAATCTGTTTCATAGTATGGCGCAATATAATGTTATTATACACCCATGTAAATGAGGGATAAACCATGTCCAACATTGTTACTTGTTTAGGCAAGTCATATACCTTAATTATTTAACTACTACCTGTATACTGATGCATAGCAATACTCAAAATTTCAGTTGTCAATTTCTTAGATTTTATGGCTGTCCTCATCTATAGAGCTTGTTTCAAAACATATCTTATTTAAACTGTCCCTATATTCTGTGTACAATATAGCTTCCTTAAATGTAGGAAAGCATATATAGCAACTTGGTATATATCCAAAGTATATTCCCGACTACTCAAAGAATATAAAAAATTAAAGTGGGAATGGGATGTAGGGCAGATCTCTGATATAGATTGCAGGGAGATTCTCAGTTATATTCCACTTCTATTGTTAAGTCCTAGGCATAGACTCTCTCAGTTATATTTAATACACAGAGTGTACAAGGCTCCTTTGCTATTGTATAAAGCTGGTGTAAGGGCAGATTCACTATGTCCTCGATGTCACCTACTGCAGGCAGCAGTGGCGTACTGCCAATATAGGCAGACCACGCAGCTGCTATGGGGCCCGTGGCACAGGGGGGCCCGGAGGGCATGGAAGGCCCTGTCCCCTACATATACTCAGCCAGTTTATAAATAATTAATTTGTTAATATGGCGCTTGAGGTGGCCTGCTTGTGTTCTGTTATGCTCAGAACCCCAAACCCCCCTCTCCCCCAAAAGGGGGGTGGGTACTGAGCGGCGTTAGGGGGCCCAATTTAGATTCTTGCTATGGGGACCAATGATTTCTATGTACACCCCTGGCAGGCAGATAATCTACATCAGATGTGGCCCTGTCTTAGGATAAAGCAGTATTAGCATGAAGTTTTAATAATAAAGGCTGTGTATGATTTATCTCTTCCAGATAGTCCTGTGCTATGTGTGTTAGGGCTACCTTCTAAGATTTCTGCATCATCACCTGTTAGATTAGCTATTTTAAGGTTTTTGTATCAAGCAAGGAAACTTATAGCGCAATATTGGGTAAAAGAGAATCCACCCACTCAGAAAACATTTTATCAGAAGGTCAATAAAACTATATGTATGGAAAAGGCGATATATATATATAAAAAGTCAAAATCAGATATTTGAGTCAATGTGGGCTCCATGGCTCAACTACCCAGGCCTAACAAGGATATAGTTGCTATATAAACTTTACCCAGTGGTCTGATCTCTGAATAGGAGAACCTATTAGTTAGAGTGCGAAGGGGTATTGGTAGCTGATGAAATGTATGGAACGTTATAGATGATGGGGGGTATGAGACCCACTGCGTGATAGCTGGAGAACGGAGGGTGAGAACAACTGGGGATAAACTGTAAATAAAAAAATATTAAAAAATGATTTGTACAAATCAATGCTGGGTTGTACTCTGTGTCCTGGTAAGTGAGGTGTAAAGTGGAACAGGCTCACGTCCAAATCTCATATACAAAAATACCACTGCACTCTCCAAGATATGTTGAAATTAAAAAGTTCCATTTTTATTAGAAAGTAGATTCCAAATTCAATCCACAAGGGAGCAATTGGAAACGATAGTCATGTGAGTAGATGTTGATGTTTCAGTCCTCTTGTGAGGGAGGGAGAGAGAGAAGGAGGTACAATGTGTGTTGTCTCCGTGGAACAGCGGAAAAGTGCTGCAGGGAGATGGCGTGTGAAGCACTAGAGTGTACATTAATTCTTTGTAGTCAGAGGGAATACATTCTTCCCTGTTTAAGGTCCCTTCCTACTTCCACACACCCAAAGCAACTTATAAATAATTCTTCTCTATATGTCTCAGGAGATCAGTTATCCTATCCCCTCCTCCTTCCCACATGTACCTGACTGTAAGCCAACTGGCTGCAACAGTAACCTCCCCACTGCTATGTCTATGGGGATGACAGTAGTTGACAAAAATGGTTACCCACATCCTCTCAATCCCCACCCATTGGCATCTGTCAGTCAAAAGATCAGATTGTCCAAGATTAGAGGACATTACCCCTGTGTTCAGGATTTCTATAAGAATGTTTCATAAATATTAGGAAAATCCTTCAGAGTGACAAACAATGAGGTCAGGTTGATCTCCTGTTTACTTTCATCAATCATTTCTGAGTTTAGTGATTTATTTTTCAAGGAAATTTATATTAATGGCAGACTGTATGAAACTTCATGTTATGGTACCTTTAGAAGGTTCAATGATGCTAATTGCGATGGTTGCTTACATTCATCTCAACATGTAAGTACTCATACATAACCACTTGTGATTGCAGACCTAGATATGCTAAGAACTTTGATTATAAGATCCACTAATTGCGGTGTGTTTTGGCAAAAATACACCCATCTAGACTCGATCTGTCTACCATGTGATTATGATTTAAATTTCATGGCAATATTAAGATATACATGTGAGTCCATGTTGTTCAGTTTTTTAAGACCTGTGGAAAATAGTCACATTAAATTGGTAAATCACATGCATGATCGAAGCACATAAAGATACCTCTTAATTTACGGATCTCTGAGATTATTGTAAGAAAAAAGAACACATTGGGATTTGGGATCCATCTCAACTGTGTTCTGCCGTTTGGTCACCAACCAAAGTCATATAAACTGAAAGTGCTAGACTATATCCACAGAAAACTTCACAAATCCGAGAGCCACTTGTGTGCTCAACCAAGCAAACGGTAATCAATGTCTTTCCCAGCACTTTATAACCACACTTATTCCTATGGATAAAATGACATATGTGCATGAAAATACGAACTCTAAAATCTGCCTTATTGTACTAATAAATCTATTTCATGATAATGTTCAAAGGGCATATTGGCCTTATTTCCTAATATAAATTAGTAAGAGGAACATCTTATTTTACTCTTTGTCATTGGAGTATCTTACATCTTTTTTCATCTGAGAATGACTAAAAAATTGTTTTTTTACTTAGATAACTTTTGGGATTTGCTACAATTATCTCCAGTACCAGGTCTACTCATACCATTGTATGAAAATCTTCATTTTAATGCTAGTTTGGGAAAATATAATATCATGTGCTTTCCTATCCAGGTCTGACCCCTTCTAGCCAATTTTCTATTATCCTCTGCATTGAAACCCTTATCTACCCTTTGCCTGGAATGGTCATTTCCATTCTTGTCAGGGTACTGTACTTCTTCTATTACCAATTGGAGTACAATTATAGGTCTGTTCTTGACATTAATAAACAGGTTAAACCATCTGAGGGTTTATGTCTCCAGAAGGTTCCTCCGTCACATCTCTGCTTTATGGTCTATTTCAGTGATGGCAGACTCATGACCAGGATTTTCTCCAGATGGGAAGACCTTAAAGGGGTTATCCCATCTTTGACAATGGGGGCATATCGCTAGGATATGCCCCTATTGTCTTATAGGTGCGTGTTCCACCGCTGGGACCTGCACCTATATTGAGAACAAAGCGGGGGAGCTCTAAACCTGGAGGACCCTGGGTTTTCCCGGGGTCCGACAACCGCCAGGTGCAGCCCCCCCCCGCCTTCCCCCGTTGCTTATAGAAACTAATGGGAGCGCACCGCGCATGTGTGGCCCGACTCCCATTTATTTCTATTGAGCTGACGGAAATAGCCGAGCCAGCGCTCGGCTATTTTCGGCGGCAGCATCGAAATGAATGGGAGCCGGGCCGTGCATGCGCGGTGCGCTCCCATTCATCTCTATGAGCACAGCGGGGATGGGGGCTGCGCCTGGTAGTGGTACAAGATGGGATAACCCCTTTAATAGGTCTCTTTCCTTGGAGAATCACTCAGTTTTTGCTTCTTACACAAAAATCCTCTATTTACTGTTTAATAATATTTTCTCTAGGTGGTATAGGTGTCTTCATGCTATGCTCTCATCTATTTTACCATATATTGGTATATATATACTAGCAAATGTAGAGCTGCCCAGGGGTATAGCCCTAATTCCCTTGACTGCTTTGCTCGAGATCCAGTTTGGAGAAAGGGTTTATTGAGGCAATCCATTATCTCCCCAGCTTCAGAGTTTGTAGCTGAGGTCAACCAAATATTTTGTATTATATGGAAATACTTGTCTCTGGAGAAGTCAAAAGTCATTTCCACCGAGTGCTGCCTTGGCTCTTGTTCGGAGAAAGTGATGCTCTCTATACGTGGCTCTCTTACTATTAGCTTAAAAAGGTCTTGTCATCTCTCCTGACATGTCTGTTTCAGCCACTACTTGCATTTCTTTTCTTGTGTAATTGATTCTGGAGCATCTATTCTTATTAGGCTAGACAAATAGAAGTTGAAGCACCACTCCAATAACTGTATGTTGTGCTATGCATGTAATATTAATACTAGAAGTTTATGACTATATTGCAAGTGCATACTCCAGCGCAGGGGTATCTGCAAATGGTTTGTTCTTTAATGTTAAATGTAATTATATGTCACGTATTGTTAATGCCTCGTATACTTTACAGCACAGTTTATAGTGATGGGGTTAAATGGTTATCCAATCCCTATAATGACCCCCAGAATGCCCGTGCCCTTGCTCTAGAGTAGAGATGCCCAATCTGTGGCACTCCAGCTGTTGCAAAGCTACAACTCCCAGCATGCCCGGACAGGCTACAGCTATCAGCCTTCAGCAGGGCATGGTGGTAATTGTAGTTTTATAACAGCAGGAGGGCTGCAGGTTGGGCATCCCTACTCCAGAGCATACTTTCCTGCTCCCTGGCACCCACGTGCCACTGGATCACTGCACGGCTGCCGTTGCATCTCCCCGTTGCGTGGATTAAACATCCAGCAACTGGGGGAACAGCTAATAGCAGGCCACAATGGTGACCAGCCTCCCTAGCATCGTGAGGTGATAACTGGTTACTGTCTCAGCCTACTATTGGATACTCCCCCCGACGCTGGATGCAGCGGCGGTTGTGCAGGGATCTGGAGGGACGATGGTGCCAGGGAGCAGGTAAGTATGCGCTAGAGGAAGGGCCCAGCCATTCTGGGGGTCATTATAGGGATAGGGATTGCAGGGGGTATAGGGATTATAGGGAGTAACACCCAGATGCACTGTTGCAGACTGCTGGATATTCATTCATAAACCTCTAGTAGGAATAAGAGGAATGGAAAAACAAAATTATATATATATAAAAAACTCCAGAATTGTTAGAGCATGGGGAATGCAAGTAGTTACTAAAACAGACAAAGTCCCGGGAGATGACAGGTACTTTTTACTTAGGGAGTATGTGTATCTGCACGTCCTTGCTTTCTTTTTTTCCCCCACCCTTTCTCTTACTTGTCTTTTTTTATGATTATTAGGCAGATATATAACTCTTATTCTGGATTTCCTTTATAAAATTCTTTGCCATTTGTGACACATGTAAGTCGGTTTCTGTGATTTTAATAAAAAAAAAAAAAAACTGATTTACACTAAAATATAAAGAGCCATAACCGGTCTAGTTTGTAAAATTTAAAAGACTAATATACATTATTATTCATATTTTTGCATGAACCCTCTAGTGCATCTACATGTACCTCGAGAACAATATTTTAAGGTCAGAGAAAACATTTCCAGGTCAGGTAAACATTTGTGTACATGGGTAAGATTTCCGTCCCGATTGACCAATTTCACACAACTAGTTGTATAAATATTGATCTGACTGGTGGCCAAATAACATGTCTGTACACCTATAATTAAAGATTGATTCCGCTTGTAACCGCAGTAGACTTATCTGTGAAGGAAGCTGGCAAACCTGATGGCTTGATTAAGAAATAATAATGATATTTGTGAAGCTCCTATTGTTCACGTGCATTGTAGCAATACAATAATGCAAGAATTTAGGCATTATTGATTGATCCTTGGGAAAGGTCATGATTTCAGATTAATGAGGGTTCAACACCTGTTACCCCCACCAATTAGCTGTTTTGGGCCGCTGCTGGCTCCATCCACTGTGCAATGGCCATGCCAGGGTTCTGCAGATCAGTTCCCATTCAAGTGAATAGGAGTTTAGGGCAGTGGACAGAGCCTTCTAATTCCAGCTCTATCCACTGTACAGATTCTGGCGTCAAGAGCTGCCCTGAAATTGCTGCTCATTAGGGGTACTGGTCAGACCCCCAATGAGCCAATATGGTTGATCTATCCTGAGGATAGGTCATTAATGTCTATGCTCCACAAAACCTCCTAGACCACAATATAGTACTGCTCATATTAATAAATTATATAACTTGTAATGGCCACGTCGGTACATGGTATACCATCCATAAGAAAGAATAATAATGAGACATTAGGTCATAAAAGGTCATATACTAGCCTTGTGTAGCTTTAGGATGCTACCCGCCTTTCAAGGAAGAACTACACTACAAAGGTAAGACATAATTCTGTGTAAATGGAAGAGAAGGTGTTTGTGCTTGACTGCCTTTTGATCTAATCTGAGTTTCTCATTTTTCATGCCCCTTTGACCTATAGCCTGAAGGATGTCTATAACAGGATCAATCATTTCGGTCATCTAGTCACAGACATGACATGCCATATACATCTCCTTCAATGTGCCCAGGAGGAAAGTATTTTAACAATACTTTGCTGTACTGTGTTGGCCTGAAACACATCCCTCCAACTCATCTATACCCATCTAACTAGACAAACTGGTTTATCTTTTCACAATTCACTAAACATTGATGCATAATTAGGGTAAAATGGTTTCAAAGCTCAGAAAGAAAAACACAAAAATGTAATTAAATCTTAAAGCAGTGAGGAAAATTCATCATTTACCCCACGTCTTTCTTGCTTAAAGCCGCATGACCGCTTTTTTGTGACTCTCAGTGCCATCACAACTTATTTTTAATTGCAACTGCTATTTTACGCTGCCATCACCAAGTTTATGAAAAGAGGGTGCAGATCGTGGATCCTGGTAGTGAACTACTGAATGGCATCCCAGGCAAACAGTTGTTTTTGCCACTTGTTTATGCAGTGACATGTATGTAATATGGAAACCATTCAGATGAATGACCATCCATGTAATACACAGTTCAAGTCAACCAGAATTTGTAGAGATTTTGGCTCATAAACTTAGGTTCTGAGTGGGGGATGTCACCTCTATAATGTTTAAGTGATCCCTCAAGGTCACTTGTCTGGTAAAATAGCTGTATTAGTTACTAGTTAGAAGCAAATCCTGAATGTTATATGTAAGAACTTGTTTCATCTGTCTTAGTTATCTGCTTATTTTTCTTAAATCTTCATTTTCTCTTATCTTGGATGACATTTTGCGCTTTGGAACTGATTACTCAACTTACAATGGTTCCAGTTGTTGAATACAATGGTCGTCCTGGAACCAATTAATATTATAATTTGAGGGACCACTGGTATTCCCTAACGGAATACAAATGTGAACTAGAGTTGAACAAATTCAGCCAAACTGGTTAACCAATCCCAATCAGGTGTGAATGGATTCTATCTGAATCAAAAGAGCTTCAATTGGCTTGGATCTATGGCACTGTGAGGTCTCCTAGGACTCATTGTTTTCTCTTTAGTCTCTCACTTTGTTCTTTACATTGTTATTTATTATTTTTCATTCTACTCCGCTTCACCAAGAATTCGGATTCAGGTGCAACTTGAATTTTTACAAAACTCAAGTCGAATCCGATTAGTTTGGAATCAATTCCCTCATCTCTAATGGCAATCCCTTTGAACCTAAAATGTAAAATAAATTATGATAAAGTAACTGAAAGATAAAGAAGGAGATAAAAATTGAAAACTTATCAGGATTCACTTCAAGTGATCTCAATTCAATATAAATTTTTGGCAATGACCTTGTGTTTTTTTTTTTTTTAATTTAAAGCAATATTTGCTATATAAATACATTAAAGCCTTAAACTCATAGTAATGTTCTTGGCGATTTTACATTTGCACAAGCCACCCCTCCTTGACAACACAACATCAATCCGTTTTCAGTTAGGAAGTGTCCTGACCTAGCAATGTGATAATAGAACTTTAAAAAGGAACGCACACAACTAGGTATAAAGTATAATATAATGTAGCACATGTCAAATAGTGGTCTAATACAATGCTGGCTCAAGCCTTTTAGCAGAGAGGTTTGTCGTTTGCACTAATAACACTGAACCACAAGAATGTATTTGCGTTGTTGACTGTATGCTCTACTGGCCATGGCTTGTCCCCAGAAAACAATTGCGGACATTTAACTCCTCAGATGCCGTGGCCAATCCTGAAACACGGCCTGAGCCCTCCTCACTATATATAATCTATTAAGGTCATTTACTGTTTCTTCATAAAGAAAAGAGCTTAGACCACTTTGCCTAAGAGACATCTTGCAGTTGCAGAAACTTCCCCCACTGCTTCATCTGCAATGAAGACCAAGCAGAACATCAAGGTTGTTTTTTAGTTCACTTTTTACATCATTATTGTTATCATTTCAGTCCAGATTGAGATATCTGCTAAACTTCACCCTCCCGTACTGTGAAGAAAGTAGAAATGGAAGCAGCAAACATATAGAAGCCTCCATGGTTACAAGGTATGCAGCAAGAATGCCCTTTCCTACTGGCATATTTCATAATGTTACAATGTATACTGTTCCCCCAAAAATGTGAAGCAGGCCTGGCAACATTGTAAGAATGTGCAAAATACATCCATCACATGGCTACACTTGCTGAAACGAAATGAAAACATTTGGCCGCAGAAGTCTTTGTAGCCTGACTCACATGCTCTCCATGGTGAGGATAATGATTTCTTTATGCTGCCCAAGTGTTCTGCTGTCAAATGTCAAAGAGTGACAGAGTAGGAGTAGAGTGGTCAGACACAATGCTAGTGCATGAGAATGTGTCCCAGACGGGCACATTACATCACATTACTGCAAAACTACTACAGTGAACGTCATCTCATGATTCAGGCTGAAGAGCAAAAACAAGTCACGATGACTGTAGATTTCTCAAGATCCAGTCAGCCAGTCAGTGGACAAAGAGGTCAATCGTTAATTATAGTATTTATTACAGACTTTTATCAATTATTTACCAATGTTAGGGAATAACCACATGGTGCATTCATGAGGCGCTTGCCACGCGGCCGCTCTGCGTTCCAGTACTGCACGGTCGTTCCAGCAGGCTCTAATTAAACTAATGACATCACACTGTTTAGTCGGTCTGTATTGCTAAAGGCTGCATGGTTATTAACAATACAGACTGACTAAACAGCGTAGTCTCATACCTTTAAATAGGGCCCACACTTGAACACACTGCACGCACATAACACTACCAGGGCCTTGTGATCATACCCTTAACAGTTTAGAACTGGGGAAACAGCAGCTCAAAACATCCAGACATGAGGGGGTAGCCAATAGCAGTCCTCGAAGGGAACGAGCATTGCAAGTGACTCTAGTGATGCTTGTTCCCGTCGCGGCCTGCTATTGGTCACTACCCTCCACGGCCGTGCCTGCATCAGCGACATGGGTGCTGGGGAGTGGGGTATGACCAGTTTGAGGGGCCCAGGCTTTTTTGGTTGGCATTATAGGGGTTGGATAACCCCTTTAAGGGCTCATCATATTAGGATTCATACTACATTTTTTCCCCCAAAACACAGTTGGAGTCATTTATCAAACTGGTGTAAAGTAGAACTGGCTTAGTTGCCCATAGCAACCAATCAGATTCCACCTTTTATTTTCCAAAGGAGCTGTCAAAAATGAAAGGTCTGATAGGTTACTATGGGCAACTAAGCCAGTTCTACTTTACACCAGTTTGATAAACGTTTTTCTTTTCACCTCAACTAAATGTTAAATGCTGACCAAATTATAAAACCCAGTTTTTTAAAGTAGTGCTTTAAGATTGTTTCCTCTTTTTTTCTCCCCTGACATTCTATTTTTTTTTAAATCACAGCATCCTCTGGGTGTAGCATTTTTCTCGATATCTTTTTTAGGCCTCATCCACATTTCCCTGTCAGTTTGATGTCTGTGAAAAAAGAGTCTGTGTTTCATCCGCGAAGATACCCGTGTTTGGTCCATGTGTCCATTTGTACCCTCCATGTGTCATCCGTAATCCACAGACGATGCTCTTCTGAAAATTAATTTCCAGAGCACCTCCTATCAGTATTTCCAGAGCACCTCCTATCAGTCTTCAGTGAAAAATGGACACACCATGAACACAACACGGATACCATCACAGTAAGGCATGTCTCATTAAAAAAATACTGATGTGTTAACAGATACATTCAAATCAATGGGTACATGTGCTGTCTGCAGAAAATGCAGACAACACGCTTCAGTGAAAAATGGAAATGTGGACGAGGCCTTATAAGTTAAAAAAAAAAAAGATACTGAACATCAGTCCATACAGACCTTTTTCAATGGCAGTGTGAGCAAATGGAATGCCAACCTGGAGCGTTGACAGATTTACCACTGAAAAAGGTCTGGATGGACAAAAATAGACAAAATCTCAAAATTAGTTTCTTCTAAGACCATATCAGCCTGGCCCGTGTCTAGATACCAAGCATATGTTAATAAACTTCAACACAGATGAACTTGTCATGATGTTGATTTTCTACTGTGCTTCTAGGACTATAAAGTCCTCATCTGGCACCACTATTTATCCACTGGTAAGCAAGGTGCATTTCATATACTTGTTTAAAAAATTGAATGCGACTTAAAAGGCCACATCAAAAAACGCTTGTAAAAACACTTGCTTTTCATTACTTTTTTTAACAAGCCAAATGCCAATAAAAAGATGGAGAGTGAAACCACCCTTATAATAAGGCACCAATAGAGGTGGGGCCCTACTGATATCATATAGAGACATCCGTAGGTAATTTCTGTTCTATCTCATAGGGATATGACAGAAAAAGAAATGTGTCAGATGCTGTATTACATAGTAATCGGTGTCATACCAAGGCACCTCATGGATAGTCCACACGCCTTTATATACTAGGGCTCTGTGCCCATGATAACTCACAATAACTTATTTGTATGTTTTAAACCAGGCTGTTTTTCTCAAACCTCAGCAGTTTGAGTGGTTTTATACATTATTGTCCCGAGTGATCATATTTCTGGTAAGATAGTGGTGCACATAAGAACCCACACGTTATTACCCAGTGTGAATGAGGCCTAATGATTAGTGATTAATTTCCTTCCATATTTCACACCACAGGATATTTTTTAATTGGACTAATAAAAAACATCCATATAGCGTAGACCTTTATGTTCCTAATCTAAGACTTAACAGGTGTTTAATCCCACAGGGAAATGTCTTGTCTTGAAGAAGTTAATATCAGTATGCCCTGTGCTTAAAACAGCCCCCATCTATTATCCTTTCAGGATACAAATCTGTTTCTATTTGTGACATAAGTTCCCCTGCTGACTAACCTGAACAGCAGGGCATCTCCTCCACATGTGCAGATGATATCTGACGTGAGCTACTACGACCCTAAATGACATTATGTTACCAACAGAAAGCATGCAGATAGTATAAGGACAAGAAAGGACCAATCTTCTGAAGAAATTAGCAAATTGATTGTAAATGAATCGATTTTGAAGGTGGGGATAGAGAGAGAAATAACTTTAAAAAATTGGGAAAAGAAAGAGATTAGACAGAAAAAAATCTGAGTCTTATGAGACCTCGAAGAGTCATATGTCAAGTTTAGGACCAACTGAAGCAGATTAGATCTGAGTAGAATCAGTTCAGACCTGGTCAACCAATTCGGACAAATCGAACCCGAATTGCTCATCTCTAATCGAAACAAAAATGTAATAATTCTAACATAGGGCTGGCCAAATATCACACAGGATCATGGAACATGGACTACATTGGGGAGGGGGGGGGGTGTTTAGTGGGCACACTGGTGCCTTGCAGTTCTGGGGTCCTAGGTTCAAATCTGACCAAGGACAACATCTGCATGGAGTTCGTATGTTCTCCCCGTATTTGTATGGGTTTCCTCCTGGTTACTCCAAAGACATACTGATAGGGAACATAGATTGTGAGACCCACTGGGGACAGTTGGATGCTAATGTCTGTAAAGCGCTGCGGAATATAGTAGCGCTATATAAGTGCATCAAATATATAAATCCGATGGGGTTTGAATGAATACACCTGGGGAAAGTGTGCTGCCTTATCTCTGCACCTAAATACCCTTGTCTACACCCACTGGCACCCAGCACCCTTGTCATATGGCTGTATGCCCCCAACTACACCGAGTACTGCCAGTTGTCCATCAGAGCTTTTAGTAAAGTTGTGGCTTCTTTAATGGCACATAAGCATGCTATGAAACTGTCCCTTGTAGCAGACACAATTACTTCAGGCCTGTATGAGAAAACATAGCCTCACTAAAAATAAAAATGTCGCTGCTTGCGGTTAGGTGTTCCAGAAAATGGCATAATTTATTCATAATTATGGTACATGTTACAAGCTGCAATGTTTTGCAGCATAGTTAAGGAGTATGACATGTTCATACATGTGTTCCGAATCCGATGTACTAAGAAACCATACACTGGATCATACAGAGCTTTCATCTATTCACTGCATTGTAAACCTCCTGTCACACACAGTAAACTGGGTCATTATTCTTACTTTGCACAGTTCTACAGAAACAAACAATGTACTGATATTTCTGTAGGCAACTACTGAGCCCCACACCAATGCAAGACAAGCCTACTCAACAGACACTGACCCTATAGACAGACACAAGCCTGACACAGTCACCAGTCCTTACATGACCCCGTTTAGAAGTCACAACATAACATATAATCAGACATTTTGACAATATAGGTACTAGCGTTGAGTGAATCAAACCGTCCGAAGTGGACTTTGATCTGAATTTCAGGGAAAATTTCCTAGTGCTTCGTGGTAATGAATTGATTTTCCCTGAAACAGGGTAAAAAAAAATAAAAAATAAATCATACTCACATTATCTATTTAAATGCAAAGAGCCCACCACCGACATCTTCATTGAAGATCCCATGTAAAATCTTGCATGCAGTGACGTATGACGTTACCACACCAGCCGACATGATGACATCATCACATGCCGCACTGGATCTTCAATCAAGATGGCGGAGGTAGGCTTTTTGCAATCAAATGGATGAAGTAAGTATGATTTTATTATTTATTTTTATTATAGACCTTAAAATTAATGTTAGATGCCACAATCATCAATGAATGTGGAATCTGAGGGGTACAATGATGGGAGCAACGCAATCTTTGTTCCCTGTAATTGCACATACTACTTACAAAGAAATGTCCTTCGTGACAAAGTAATTCATCACAAAGCAATGTTTTTGTAAAATTCGGTAAATTGCTGAATCAAATTTTCAAGAACTTTGCTCATCTCTAACAGGTACATCTTGCCACAAAGGGATTCCAAAAATTTTCAGAAAAGGATACTGTACGCCAAAGTGCGAAATTATTAATTCATCTGTCTATCATAAGGGCTCATGCACACGACCGTATGTATTTTGCGGCCCGCAAAACACGAATCTGCAAAAAAAAAAAACGGATGACATCCGTGTTGCATCTGTTTTTTTTTTGCTGACCCATTGTAACAACGCCTGTCCTTGTCCGCAAAACAGACATGAATGGGACATGTTCTATTTTTTGCGGAACTGACTTATATAAGGAATAAAAATATAAGGATATAAGGAAATATACAGTGTTTTTGCAGACACATTATAGTAAATGGTTCCGCACACGGGCTAAAAATAAAAACGGAACAGACACAGAAAGAAAATACAGTAATGTGCATGAGCCCTAACCCCTGGATGAAGAGAACACGTCTGTAACACCAGCAGTCGGCGACCTGTGGCTCTCCAGCTGCTGAAGAACAGACACCTTGCCTGTGGCTGACAGGACATGATGAGCCTTATAGTTCTTTAACATGTATCTTCATTGCAGTGAAGTCCATGAACCTCACATTCATCCGTTATATACAAAAAAAAAAAAAAAAAAAAAAAAAAAAAAAAAAAAAAAAATCGCCTTGTTAAATACATTCAGCCGACACAAACAGGTATTTGTCATTTTACCTTTAAAGATTCAGAATTAACCCTACCCTAAATTTCATGTCACGACCGATCATAATCAAGATGAGCGGAGATAAGCGAAATTGTACGAATTCTTTTTCTGGATTGATTCTCCAGAAGGTAAACCGGACTGATTGACTGCAAATCTCAAACCTAGCAAATCAATTCTCCCAAATTCTCTTCTACGTTAATTTTTTCCAAGATTTGGATCGACCCAGTTCACTGGAAATCTACTCAATACCATTCAGGTAACTGCAGCTGAATGACATATGAGGAAGTCTCATGAGACAACAATCCACTGAGCTCCAATATCTACCTGGAAAAGCAGTCTAAGTGCAGTATAAGACCACAATGACCTCAATATCAGAGCATACAGTCACCGAAACTACCCCAGCTCCCAAAACCAGCAGTCCCAAAGCAGATTGCTGCCTCCCTCCTTTCTCCCCCAAATCCTGCTGCACCAATGACAGAAGTGGAGGCTGCCGGTCAGCTATATCCCCTCCACCCTCCTGCACTCACCAGAATGAAAGAGATCAGAGCAGAAGACCAGCACTGAAGGCAATAGCAGGATCCTCAATGAAAGTCTCAACAAATCCATTCCCCTTGCTGAGTTGAGCTGAATATGTGAGGAGAGTGACAGGCAGCCAAGGATTCCCCTAGACGTATAGCAGGTTGTTCATTTGCTCAGATCCTGAGAGGGACTGGCTCAGCTTCGGGGGATGCCTTTTATTTTCGGTTGTTGTTACAGACTGGAGAGGGAAAGAGAGAGATATTGTAGGATAAGGCAAAGGGGAACCCTACAGACGCTTCACAGCAACTGCAGTCAGATCCAAACCTAAGTGGTGATTCTAGGGACTGACTGAGGGATCCTATTACCACGATCATGTGACAGGATACATACTGCCGTGAGACAAATGCTTTTTATTTTTTTTTTTCTTCTCTTTTTAACCAGTTGATCGTGAGTGACAATACGACTTTTATTGCAATGTCTAAAGCTTTCAGCCCCTCCTAAGTCTCTTTCAGGTGTAAGTTCAAAGGGTGGGATTATAAATCAGCGCCTTGTCAAAGGTGAAGTAAACGACAGTGCGGAGGGCAGCGTTTAACTCCTTAGTGACAGTTTCTGAACTTTTATCATCACTGCTGTCATCTTTACGTCTTTTTCATTTCATTATGAGAAAAGCCATTCACCACTCATTAGGGGTCATTTTTAAGTGTGTAGTGGATTAGTCTGTCAGTATTTTGCGTAGTATTTATAAAAAGTTGCACAGTAGGTGATGAATTAGGCAAGGGGTATTTGTATTTGTCAGGGTTCATGTGGACCGTGTACAAATAGACTTCCCGTTGGTTGGCTCACAAATTAGGTGTAGAGAAAAAGTTGCGTATGAGATAAAAAGTCGCAGCCATATACAGGTTTTTAGGTTTGGGAAAAGGCACACATCTACCAGAAGACGCAACTTTTTAAAGAAAATTGTCATCCCACACAAAGCTGAAGAAAAAACAAGGCCACCCCTGGAATAGAATAATATTTTTAGCGCCTAATTCATACGTAAGGTGCACTTACATAAATAAAAAATGAGCAAAAAAAAAAAAGCCAACATAATTAGGACAACTGTAAAAGCTGGAAAAAATACGGATGACGTCCGTGTGCATTTCGCATTTTACGGAACGGTACAGCTGCCCCCTAATAGAAAAGTACTATCCTTGTCCGTAACGCGGACAATAATAGGACATGTTCTATTTTTTTGCGGAATAGACAGAAACGGAATGCACACGAAGTAACTTCCATTTTTTATTTTTTTTGAGGACACATTGAAATGAATGATTCTACATACAGTCCGCAAACAAAAACAGAACCAACATGGAAAGAAAATATGTTCGTGTGCATTAGCCCTTAGGGCTCATCTACACGACCATATGTATTATGCGGTCCAGAAAACACAGATCCGCACATTTTTTTTGTTGGCGGATCTATTGTAAGAATGCTTAAGCTTGTCCGCAAAACGGACAAGAATAGGACATGTTTTATCTTTTTTGCAGAACGGACATACAGACATACAGAAACGGAATGCACACGGAGTAATTTCCATTTTTTTGCCGACCCTTTGAAGTGAATGGTTCCACATAGCAACTCGCAAAAAAAATGTAACGGTCACAGAAAAAATACGTTAGGCCTCATGCACACGAATGTATTTTGTTTCCGTGTCCGCTCCGTTTTTTTTGGCGGATAGGATGCAGACCCATTCATTTCAATGGGTCCGCAAAAAATGCGGACAGCACACCGTGTGCTATCCGCATTCGTATTTCCGTTCCGTAGCCCCGCAAAAAAAAGTCCTATTCTTGTCCGTTTTGCAGATAAGGATAGGCATTGTTACAATGGATCCGCAAATAAATGGAAACACGGAAGCCATATGGAACGGCATCAGTTTTTTTTGCGGACCGCAAAACACATACGGACGTGTGAATGAAGCCTTAGTGTTAATGAGCTCTTAGGCCTCTTTCACACGGGCGTCACAGATTCAGTTTGGATGCGTTCCGGAAAATCCGCACTCATCCGCACGCAATCGCAGTGAGTTTTGACTGCGATTGCGTACGTTCGTTCAGTTTTTCCGTGCGGGTGCGAAGCGTTTTAATGCGTTTTTCACGCGCGTGATAAAAAACTGAATGTTTACAAACAACATCTCTTAGCAACCATCAGTGAATCACTTGCGTGCGGATGCAATGCGTGATTCACGCAGACCCATTCACTTCAATGGGGCCAGGGCTGCGTGAAAAACGCAGAATATAGAACATTCTGCGATTTTCATGCAATGGCGAACTGATGCGTGAAAAACATTGCCCATGTGAAAAGCACCATTGAAATAAATGGGTCAGGATTCAGTGCGGGTGCAACGCGTTCGCATCACGCATTGCACCCGTGCGGAAATCTCACCTGTCTGAAAGGGGCCTTAGTCTAAAACTGAAAATTGTCAAACGAGGCACAAATGTGTCCAAAACAGGTGCGCTTTCATTAGTAAATGCACCTAAAAAGTAGGCTAAAATAGGAAAAAGTAGACCAAAATAGGTATAACTGACCCCCATTGGTTTGGATATTATTATTGAGGAGGGCTGAAAAAAACACTTTTTGTGTTCTCATAGTTTTTGTTTATTCTCCTTAAAATATTATCTTATCTTATGATTTGCCATGATTAATTAGGGGGTTGAGGTGATGATTCTATCTGCCACTGACACCCTAGGCCAGTGGTGGCGAACCTATGGCACGGGTGCCAGAAGCGGCACTCAGAGCCCTCTCTGTGGGCACCCGCATCCTGGAAAAAGTCTAAGGTGTACCAATATGCCTATGACTTTTCCTGCCATTCATCAGCACAGGACACACTATGAACTGTACAGACAGCACATTGAATGTAGGCAGGCTATTATAGCTCTATGATAAAGTACTTGGAAGATATACTAGATTGGACTGTAGTACTGAGGTTATATTGTCATGTCGGCACTTTGCAATAAATAAGTGGGTTTTGGGTTGTGGTTTGGGCACCCGGTCTGTAAAAGGTTCACCATCACTGCCCTAGGCCCTAAGGAGTTTCACCAATTTTTGTATATACAGCTGTATGTACACTATGGGGGACATTTATCAAGTGTGCTACACCAGTTTTGTGGAGTAAAAATGTTACAAGGCATCGTTTCATGTGACATTTGGTGCATTTTTTTTTGCGACTTTTAGGTCGCATTTAGCAACATTTGGGATACTTGTCACTTTTAGAAGAGGAGTCAAAAGTAGGTCAGGATTACAGATTAGATCACCTGTGAGGCCTCTTTCAGACGAGCGTATTTGCAGAGCTATTCACATTGGCGTACAATTTCCATTAGTATTTGAAATCTGCAGCATGTCCAAATTTTGTACTAATTTGTTTCCAAATACTCACGTTACAGTCTATTGCAGTGCATCAAAAATGCAGGGAGGTAAGAATACACATGTAAAAGCTATATTCACACGAACCTTGTGTTTTGCGGATCAGCAAAACACAGATACCAGCCCATGTGTGTTCCATGGCCGCAGATATCATAGAAAATCCCTATTCTTATCTGCAATTGTGGACAAGAATAGGACATGTTCTATTCTTTTTGTGGGACCACGGCATGGTGTCCGCATCTTTTGCGGCCCTATATAAATTAATGGATCCTCATCTGAGCCGCAAAATATGCTCATGTGAATGTAGCCAAATCCTGATGAAATCCTGCAGCAATACTGATAACAATACTGATAGTATATCATCTGGAATCCGTGTATAAGGGCTCATAGACATGAACCTATTTTCTTTCTGTGTCCGTTCCATATTTTTTGTGGGCCGTATGTGGAACCATTCATTTCAATGGGTCTGCAAAAAAACGGAAGTGTATTCCGTTTCCGTATGTCTGTTCCGCAAAAGGCTAGAACATGTCCTATTATTGTCCACATTATAGACGGGGATAGGACTGTTCTATTAAGGACTAGCTGTTCCATTCCTCAAAAAATGGAATGCACATGGACGTAATCCGTATTTTTTGCGGACCGCAAGATATATACGGTCATGTGTATGAACCCTAAGTCAGAATATGGACAGTTTTCAATACGCTTGTGTGAAAAAGGCTTAAAGGGAACCTGTCACCTCAGAAACACCCCGTGAACTAGAGTAAGCGTTGTATAGTGTAAGTGATGCTGAATCCGAATATGTAATTTTTATCTTCATACTCACTTCCATTCCGACGCTGTGCTCCCACAAACCAGCAGTAAAATGCACTCACTGGACTCCAGTGCTCACTCACATAATGGAGAGGACTCAAAGAAGAGTCCAGTGAGTGCATTTTACTGCAAGTTTGTGGGAGCACAGCGTCGTAATGGAAGCGAGTATGAAGATAAAACTTACATATTCGGATTCAGCATCACTTACACTATACACTGCTTACTCTAGTTCAGGGGGTGTTTCTGAGATGACAGGTTCCCTTTAAGTCTCACACAATGTGCGACTTTTTAAAAAGTTGCACCTCCACACCAAGCAACTGCTTGGCATACTTTTATAAGCTTGGCGCAACCTCACAAACCAAAGACAGACTTTAAACTGACACTAAAACCACCATAAATCCCTCACTATGTCTGTATTACATCTTAGGCCTTGTGCACACATCAGTTTTTTGATCAGTTATTTCCATCAGTTATTGTGAGCCAATATAACTAGTGTTGAGTGAGCATGCTCGGCCGAACTCGCTGTTTGGCCGAGCATGCCTACGCTCGGGTCCGCTCGGTGTTTGGCCGAATTTCTATGCTAATGCGTACGCATTGTGCGCTAATGCATACAAATCCAGTTAATTAGCATACTTTTACGAGTGAAAGGAGTAAAAGAGGAGAAGTCGCGATTCTGACCTTTTTCTATTAACCAGACACCCTCCCCTCTTCCGAGCAGGGGGGGTGCCTGGTTTAGTCCCATTGACTAACATTATGCTCGGGTGCTCGGCCAGAGCACCCGAGCATACGAGCAGAGGTGCTCGCTCAACACTAAATATAACCCCTCTAAGGGCTCATGTGTGCTGTCAGTGCCTGTACTGTGGACCACAACTTGCGGTCCACAATGCACGGGTACTGACTATGGGGCCGCCGCATTCGGATCGTGGACCCATTTACTTAAGTGGGGTCCGCGATCCGTATCCGACGGTCCGCACTGCTTTTTTGCAGTGCGGAGACATTGTGTTGGATTATCAATGCAACCCTCTTCTCCCACTGATAGCAACAGTGAAGAAAGAAGAAATTATCCGTAGTTTCAGGTGCTGCACATCTCATATCTTCACAGCATAGACAATTTCTTTCAGATGACCCCAAAGTTAAAAGTCTAAGGGGGTCAGATCGGGAGATCTTGGGGGCCATTCAACTGCTACATGATGATGTGTCTCCCTCTATGCACTGAAGCTGGCACGTTCCCTGAGTTTTTCCAGCAAGATGGTGTACCACCACATTATGGGTGTCAGGTCCGAGCATTCCTAGATGAACAGTTTCCTGGAAAGTGGATTGGTCGTCGTGGGCCAGTTGAATGGCCCCCAAGGTCTCCCGATCTGACCCCCTTAGACTTTTATCTTTGGGGTCATCTGAAGGCAATTGTCTATGCTGTGAAGATACGAGATGTGCAGCACCTGAAACTACGGATACTGGAAGCCTGTGCTAGCATTTCTTCTGCAGTGTTGCTATCAGTGTGTGAAGAGTGGGAGAAGAGGGCATTGCATTGACAATCCAACACAACTCATGACATGACTCATGAAAGAATAAAGTTACGTTAAAACCAAGCACACCATTGTTTTTCTTGTGAAATTCTCAATAGGTTTGATGTGTCACATGACCCTCTTCCCATTGAAAAAACTAAAGTTGGATCCAAAATGGCTGACTTCAAAATGGCCGCCATGGTCACTACCCATCTTGAAAAGTTTTCCCCCTCCTATATACTAATGTGCCACAAACAGGAAGTTGATATCACCAACCATTCCCATTTTATTTAGGTGTATCCATATAAATGGCCCACCCTGTATTTTATCTGAAATTGGAACTTTATTACTTTAGGAAGAAGTCCTCGATATTCACAAGCTGCAGGACTAGCCTTTTCCACCACTGCACTTCTGCTGCTGATTGACAGCTTCCTCCCTATGTACGGTAATAGGAAGAAAATTGTCAATAACACCATCTTAGGCGTCTTTCACTCTTGCAGCATAGTTCTCTGGATACAGCATTTTTGAATATTACTGCTATGCCCGCAACTCCCTTACACATTTGGCTTCTACCGTGTTTCTTCAAAAATAAGACAGGGTCTTATATTATTTTTTGCTCTGAAAAAATAAGGGCTAGGTCTTATTTGGGGGAATGTCTTATTTTTTTCCATGAACAATAACACATTTATTCTTGAAGAAAAAAAAAATCAACATTTATTGAAATATAATCATGTCATTACGTTCTGGAACATCAGCATAACTCTCCAAACCCTGAATTCTATCATGAATTTCTTGAGATCCCATAATTCGTTGTTCCGCAAAAAAACTCTGTTTTTCCAGGACATCCGTTCCGTTTTTCCATAAAAAACGGAAAGAATGTATCCATATGTCATATGGATGTATCCGCAAAAAATGGAAGGATGAATAACATCTGTACCTTTTCTTTTTTTTCCCCCTCCTGGAACGGAATCCGCAAATACGGATGACATGCGGATGCCTTTCCGCATGTCTTCCGCATTTTTTGCGGATCCATAGACTTTCATTGTGCTACGGACCGCAATTCGGGAGAAAAGTAGGACAGGAGGATTTCTTTATGCGGACAGTCGGAACGGACACATGGATGCGGACACCACACGGTGTACTGTCCGCATTTTTTCCGGGACCCATTGAAATGAATGGATCCGCATCCTATCCGCATAATTGTCCGCAATTGCGGAAAGGATGTGGAAACATTATATGGACGTGTGAATGGACCCTAACTGGTATTCTTGAACACTCACTCACCAGACCTTCTTGGATGGACCCTCACACTCCTCACTCACATTTTAATGTGTTTATTCACACATCCCTGTTTTTCCTGTGACAGAAATACAATAATGGAAACATGCACCACTTTGGTCCACGTTGCAAAACAAATGCACACAAGTTTATAGGTCTACAAACCTGGACAGAACACGGATGCCATGCAGTGCAGGTGGAAAATGGATGACCCACAGGGGGCAAAAAACGGATACACAGACCAAAAATGGGCTTTTCATGAATATTCTCATGGCTAAACCACTGACCGTATTGTCATGGACCTACAATGAGTTAGGAGTAAAATGTGCCAAAATTATTAGGAGATACATGAATGACTCTTAAAATATTTGCCACATCTTAGTCTTAATCTCAGTTTTAATGACAGAAATTGAAATTAGATTTTCTTTATAATTTCTACTGGTATTTTTCAATATCTGCCAGACCAATAATGACCTCATTAAGGGGGTTGTCCAAGATTAGGAAACATGCCTGTGTTCTCAAAAAACACCCCTGTCCACAGGCTACATGTGGTATTGCAGTTCTGCCCCACTGATTCCAGTGAAGCCGAGCTGCAATACCAGATGCAACCCATGGAAGAGGTTGGTTCCATTTTTGTAAGGAAGCAGCCATATTTTTCTAATCCTGGACAAACCTTTTCATTGCTCACTATTCTTGACCCTTTTTAAAAGTGGAAAGAGGCAAGAAGTCACAAATTTAGTTCAAATATGGCAGGAGTGAATTTTCTTTACTCCAGAAAAGTGGTGCACAACAGTTAATAAATCATTGCAGAAACATATTCCTGTATGGGCTCATGCACACAGTTGTTTCCTGACCGTGGTTGTATTACGGCCCATATACAGCAGATCTGGAATACACGGGCACCGGCTATGTGCATCCCGCATCACGGATGCAGACTCCTTCACTTTAATGCATGCAGAACTTTTTTGCGGTGCGAACAGTAAATGAGTCCACATGCAACAGCCCATGCATTGTGGACCGCAATTTGCTGTCCGCAGCACGGGCCCGGCCGGCACACGTTCGAGTGCATGAGCCCTAAATGTGTCACCTTTAATGCATTCCAAACATAAAGGTGCATCCAGAGAATCCGTAACATCACGCCTTCCCCCATTTCATTCTGTTAGGGCTCATGCACATGTGACGCCCACCCAGGCCGAGGGTACTTCTGGTAAGGGGTCGGGCCGTCTCACGGACACCCTAAAAGGGGGAAAGGGTATTTGGGAATAGTTCGTGACGCCAGTCAAGGTGTTCGGCCTAGATAGGACCGAGCGCTGACACAGGCCCCTGGGAGATAGATGTTGTGGGTCAGCGCTGATGTTAAACCCCCCTTGACTAGGGCTGACTCCCAGGGTTAGAGATCGTGGGGGGATCACTTGCCTTTGCCTTGGAGACTTGTGTGATAGAGGATAGGCACATCTGCAGCAGAAAGGATGACTCAGAGACAGCAGGGAAAACTGAAACATTCAGGTCACCGGTCGCTTTGGCCTCCTGCGCTGTCAATCTCTTTGGTCACTAGCTCCTTCATGCACTCTCCTAACTGCCCCCTGAAGACTTTCTTCCTTTTCCTTACACAGACTCCATGTGTGGACTGCTTCTGTTGGAGACTACCAGCTCACTCTCTTTCTGCAGACTCTCTCCTGCAGTCTGTTATATCTCCTGCTGCAGACTGTCTGCTTCTCCTCTGCTGAGCTCCTAACCTCCTCCCACTTCCTCTCCCCAGACTCTGGGGTTGCCTAGGCGACCGGCTTCCTGGGTTTTATTAACACTATATGCACAGAAATACATACATGCTGTAGCAACCGACCACCACGCAGGGTGGAGGGCGCTACACACACATCCGTATGTATTTTGTGGTCCGCAAAAACGGATCCGCAAAAAATACAGATGACGTCCGTTTGCATTCCGTATTTTGCAGAATGGAAAAGCTGGCCCCTATAATAATAATAGGATATGTTCTATTTTTTTTTTGTACAGCGGACATATGGAAAAGGAATGCACATGGAGTAACTTCCATTTTTTTTGTGGACCCATTGAAATAAATGGTTCCGAATACGGTTCGCAAAAAAAAAATAAAAAAAAAAAATGGAAAGGACGCAGAAAGAAAATACATTTGTGTGCATGAGCCCTTAGGCTGAAAATTGTTTATCCCTGCCTTGCGTTCTGCTGTGGAATTTACATTCCGCAGCGCAAATAATGTTGCGTTATGGATTTTCTGTATGGGAATTTCTCTGTTCAGTTCAAAGGAAAATTAATTTTACAACAAAATCAGCATGGATTTTGCTACAGATTTTCCCGCAATGTTTTCCACTGCACAATCAATTTCTCATTGAATTGAATGGAGCAATTCTCATACAAGAAATCCCCAACAAAATCCACACCAAAAATCTGCGACTTAGGCCTCATGCACACGAACGTGTGCCGGCCATGCCCGTGCTGCGGGCCGCATACGACGGGTCCGCAATAAACGGGCACCGGCCGTGTGCAGCCCGCATCACGGATCGCGGACCCATTCACTTCAATGGGTCCGCCATCCGGGAGATGTGGAGCGGAGGCACGGATCGGCCGTGCCTCCACACCGCAAAAAAGTAGCGCAATCACTACTTTTTTGCGGTGCGGACCCTCGGATGCGGATCGCGGACCCCATTCAAGTGAATGGTTCTGCGATCCGCATGCGGTGGCCTCACGGTCAGTGCCCGAGCATTGTCAGTGCCCGGCACGGCCGGCACACGTTTGTGTGCATGAGGCCTTAAAACGATGTAAAAAAAACCCCGGCACTTGCCGATTTTCAGGCAGAAAATTCTGCCACGTGTGAGTGTACCCGGAAACTATACATGGAAACATAAAGAGTGAGACATCTCTCGATGCCCTGTTTGTCATAAACTGTCTAAAGCTGTTTAAAGTTCTTCTGAACAATGATATCAGTCACAACGGGAACATACACCATGTATTTTATCTCCAAGTGCCAGTGAAAACAGATAGGCATGATTAACTGAAGTAAGACACCGTGGAAATCTATACAATATATTTAGTATAAGTTAAGCAACCAAAAAAAAGTGCAATTAAAACTTATAAAAATTTCTCATGAGAAACTTTTTGCAAATGTGAATGGTAAGCTTACTGATAATTGAATCAGTCACAGGCATGAGATCAGCCCAAAGGTCTGAATTAGGAGGGGATTACTATTCTCCCAGCAGCACATATGCTCTAAACACATATTCCTATACAGGGTGAGAAACTGGCTTCCACAAGAACATATGGCTGATTTTGGAAAACGCTCGTAAGCAAATGACATTCATAATATTATAAAATGCAAACTTCCTCTTCCCTGTGTGTACAAGATGCAATGCAAAGCAGGCTCTGAGCCGGCTGCTGGATTTGCATCAAAGTAATAAGATGCTTGCTGCCTACCAGAGCACTAGTACTTCTGAAGTACAAGTATTAAAATAGGGTTTACTTCTTGAGCCTCAGATCGAATCCTCAAAAATGATTAATAAAAAAGCAGCGCTGATATTGGTCAAGTGCACTCTAAGGCCCCTTGCAGACGAGCGGGAGACACGCGCGTCTCCCGCAACGCATCTGCAGAGCTGGACTCCCGGCACTGACAGGGATCGCATAGCATCATATTGATTTATGATGCTATGTAACCCTTACAGTACTGGAATGTAATGAATAACCGTGACAGCATTATGTCACTGTTATCCATTACATTCCAGTACTGTAAGGGTTACATAGCATCATAAATCAATATGATACTATGCGATCCCCGTCAGTGCCGGGAGTCCAGCCCTGCAGATGCGTTGTGGGAGACTCGCGTGTCTCCCGCTCGTCTGCAAGGGGCCTAATTATGGTGGCTGGTGCAATCCTGGTAGGATTACTGCAAAGGGTTAAAGTAAGAGTTAAATCTTGGGATTTATTATGTTTATGTATTCAACTGCAATGTATAAGGCAACATAGGGTTAACAAAATGGCAGATTGTTCAGGTTACCAAAGTAATGGTCCGGATCAGTACGTGGCGCTTTCCACGTGATTGTCCGCTGTGTCGCTGGAGCTGGAAGAAGTGTCACTGGTGCGTAAATTCATCAAGTTGCTGCGTAGACTCAGGTGGATACAATTTAATAATGTTGTGGAGGGGTTTATATGACATGATTCAAAGTGATGGCGCTACCCCTGGATAAAAGCACACTGAAACTCGCATCTGGGTGGCGTCATCTCTGGCTACACATGCCAATGTTACTTGTGTTAGGCTACTTTCACACTAGCGGCAGTCCGGATCCGGCAGGTGAAGGGTGCCGCCGGATCCGGACTGCCGCAGGGACATGTGTGGGGCCGGAACCGCATTCCGGCCCCACACATGTCACACAGTACCATATACAGACATACATACATAGACACACATACACACAAACACATACATACTTACATACTCCAGGCAGGCAGGCAGGCCGCACGTCTTCACGCCCAGGAGGCGCGCAGCTATGACTATTCCCCACAGCGCCCTCTGCTGGGTGCTGTAGGGAATCGTCATAGCGGCGCGCCTCCTGAGCATGAAGACGTGCGGCCTGCCTGCCTGGAGTATGTAAGTATGTATGTGTTTGTGTGTATGTGTGTGTATGTCTGTCTGTCTGTCTGTCTGTATGTATGTGGTGACGGATCCTTCCTGAACTCCATTGAAAGTCAATGGAGGGCGCATCCGTTTACCATTGTGGTCACACCAAACGGATCCGTCCCCATTGACTTGCATTGGGGGTCATTCTGGATCCGTCTTGGTGCGGATGCCTGGACCGGAGAGAAAACCGCAGCATGCTGCGGTTTGTTCTCCGGTCTGAAGACGGAATGGAATGCTTTCAGGAGCATTCCGTTGTCTTCAGTTCAGTTTTGTCCCCATTGACAATGAATGGGGACAAAACTGAAGCGTTTTTTTTCCAGTATTGAGCTCCTATGACGGAACTCAATACCGGAATTTAAAAACGCTAGTGTGAAAGTAGCCTTATATGTCTTAGGCTAGGGCTACATGACAACATGTGTCGCATGACATTTTGTCGCACGACTTTTTTTATAATGGTAGTCTATGCTGTCGCACTGCAACATGCGACATACTGCGATACGACAGTAGCAAAAAATCCATCCAAGATGGATTTTTCTGCGACTGTCACACAGTTGCAGCATGTCGCATGTCGAGGTGCAACACCATAAACTATCATTATAAAAATTGTTGCGTGACATTGGTGCGACATCAACGTCGTGCGACACATGTTGCAGTGTATTTGTGCCCTATGTGTTGCGCGACTTATTGTCGTGTAGCCCTAGCCTTAAACAGCTGACTGGCCGTATGAACTCAGGTAACAATTTGGACTGATTTATAACAAGTGTACAGGGTGGGCCATTTATATGGATACACCTAAATAAAATGGGAATGGTTGGTGATATTAACTTCCTGTTTCTGGCACATTAATATATGGGAGGGGGGAAACTTTTCAAGATGGATGGTGACCATGGCGGCCATTTTGGATCCAACTTTAGTTTTTTTCAATGGGAAGAGGGTCATGTGGTACATCAAACTTATTGAGAATTCCACAATATTCCTATTCACAAAAACAACGGAACCGACATGGAACCAAAATACGTTTGTGTGAATGTAGCCCAATGTATATGTTTTTTGTATACGTTAAAAGTAGAAATGAGCGAATCTATTCGCCGCTTCGTAGATTCATATCGAATCCTCCATTTTTCCTACTCTGAAGCGAATCCAGATTTTGTCAGATTCGCTTCGTATTATTCGTAAATGTTCTTAAAATTTTGAACACTAATGCTACGTATGCTACGTACACAACATAAGCAACATACCCATTCTTCTTGCCCCCTCCCCGGCCCCCGGAAAGCAGGAAAATGACGAACAAGATCCAGAGTCAGACCACAGCAAACAGCATGGAGAAAGAACTACGACCCAAGTGGGGATGGTCTTTGGGGACGAGTACCCCGAACCACCGCCCGCTCCAGAGATCAGAGCGGCACAACTGTGCAAGAGAGTCTCACTGGCTCCTGGCTCCATATTTGCCTTGCTGGCTGGTGTGGCTGCTGCAGCTGGTGCGGCGAAGGCGGCTGGAGTGTCCACTTCGCCGCCCAGGAGGAGAACAACAAGAACAACACCTTCCTTTGGCAAAACCCGATTGTGCCAGCATCAGTGACGGCCCACGCCCAGACCCTATGGGACTACAAGAATGCAGTGGAGGACTGGGTCATTCAAGTACTGGACCATCCAAGGCTGGGAGACCCTACACTGGAACGGCGAAAGGGAACCGTCCTGTGGTTTTATATGGAGCGAGGCTCTGGCTTCCTGGCGGATGACAAGGAGAACAAGGAGTACTTTGTGGGCCGCAGGTCAGTGAAACGGTCGTACCTGCCCCAACCCCGTCACATCCTATATGTGGGGGATCAGGTGGAATACACCCCCATGTCATCCCTGAAGGCCCCTTTGCTACTGGGATTACTGTATTATCTAAACCCCTGGTCCCTACATCATGACCTGAAGTTTGCCTGGAGGAACCACCAGTCGAAGTACGGGTGCGCTGCCTTCAGGAGTCACCAGATGACACCCTCCGTTTCAGGGAGAAGCCACAGTTGGAGCCTCTGATCCCTGGACTGCCAGTGCCACCACCACTATCGTTCTTTCAGCTAGGTCAGCTGACGACTTCATTATTTACGTTCCAGTCCACGGTGATCCATCAGTACCAACTACCCTGGAAAATGAAGCCAGCAGCAGCCAGGGGAGCTGGGGCTTCTTCCCTGGGTGCAACCTTGCCTCAACCGCTGCAGCCAGAAGTCCTTACCTCTGCTGTACTGGCAGGAGAATTCGGAAAAGTAAAGGCGCAAGTGGCTGCAGCGCTCAACAGCGTGACCACCACCTGGACCCAGTCAAGTCTGACTTCTGGAAGAAGAGGGCAGTGGAGTTCCACCACAGCAGCGAGCTTGGCCTACAGGAGGCAGGAGCATCCTCTGATCTCATTCAGCAGTAGCTCAAGTGAGGAGGACTTCAGGTCCCTCATCTGAGGAACCCTTCTACTGGCTGAGTGATTTAAAGGACACCTCAGGAGGACCTATGGGAGCCAGACCATGGACTGCACCTGACGGGTGAGAGCTAGTTGGCACTTGTTTTGTTTAGTTTGTATTGTTCCCTGTTTGACTCTCACCCAGATGGGCATGGCTTGTCAGGACTACCCCCCCCCCCCCCATTCTGCAGAAAATTCCCAGTTGCACGCATATTTTTCTTTACCCCACGCTTTCTCAGGTTATTTCGGAGCCCCCTTTGCAAAGAGGGTTCTCTATTTGCTGCTATTTTATATTATCCCATCCATGTGGATTACACGTTACCTGTTTGGATTACAAAATTAGCTCACGTGCATTACAATTGAATTTTGGACTGTGTTCCAGTGTTTTATCATGCCAAGCCGCCACGAAAAGCGACTCAAACGTATATCTGAGCCTTTTATGCTTACAAATGTGAAATTGCACTAAAATGTTTGCATAACGTTCAGCAACGTTCAAGCACTTTAGCCCATTGTGTGAATTCTTTTTCAGGTACTGCAATGTGTCCTATTATGCACTTATTGTACAGTGTTTTTTAGTAAATTATGCACTTAGCTGGATAGCTAGCACCTTACCATTCTACCTCATATGGACTGCCTCTAAAGACTGTACGTCGTGGCCTAGCCTCGTGAGTATGACGCAATCGCGAGTCAATAGTACGCTAAGGATTCGTACACACTTTGTATGCTAATAATTACGTATTGCGTACTTTTAACAACGCTGACTGTATGTTCGTAATTTGTGTAGGAATGTTTGCAAAACATTTATTGTTTTTTAACGTAAATTTGACCAAATAAATTCGTATTAAGAACGAATCTTGTCAGAAATTTGTTGATTATTCGCCGAAGCGAATTTTGGATGATTCGCTCATCTCTAGTTAAAAGGATAGGAAAAATGTGATGTAAACCCAGCCTCACAATACAGATTCTATTTATTATACTTTATTTGTATGTGTTGGCTCAATTTCTTTGTAGGTTGTTTTTGGTTTTTGGAGCTTATAGCTATTAATCAATAGTATTGTGTATTTGGAGCACAACAGTGGTGTACTGTACACTACTAACTAAGGCTACTTTCACACGAGCGAGTTTTCAGCGTGAGTGCAATGCGTGACGTGAACGCATAGTACCCGCACTGAATCCTGACCCATTCATTTCAATGGTGGGTCTGTGTACATGAGCGTTTTTTTCACACATCAGTTCTGCGTTGCGTAAACAACGCAGTATGCTCTATATTCTGTGTTTTTCACACAGCCCTGGTCCCATAGAAGTGAATGGGGTTTCAGTGAAAAACGCATTGTATCCGGAAGCAAGTGTGGATGCAGTGCGTTTTTCACTGATGGTTGCTAAGAGATGTTGTTTGTAAACCTTAAGTTTTTTATCACACGCGTAAAAAACGCATCAAAACGCGTCAAAACGTGTCAAAACGCATTGCACAAGTGTGGAAAAAAATGAATAACTGAACACAGATGCAGACTGAACTTGCTTGCAAAATGGTGCGAGATTTCCTGAACGCACACTGAACTCATCCGGACCTAATCCGTCACGCTCATGTGAAAGAGGCCTAGGGCTACTTTCACACCAACATTTTTCCGGCATGGATCAGCAAAAACGCTTCCGTCACAATAATACAACCATCTGCATCCGTTATGAACGGATCCGGTTGTATTATATTTAACATAGCCAAGACGGATCCGTCATTAACTACATTGAAAGTCAATGGAGGACGGATCTGTTTTCTATTGTGTCAGAGAAAGAGGATCCATCCCCATTGACTTACATTGTGTGTCATGCCCGACGGTCTTGCTACGCAACACATCGTGGACAGAAAAATGCTGCTTGTAGCGTTTTTCTGTCCGCGATGGGAACGCAACCAAACAGAACGGAATGCATTCTGGTGCACTCCATTTTGTTCAGTTCAGTTTTGTCCCCATTGACAATGAATGGGGACAAAACAGAAGTGTTTTCCCCGCTATTGAGATCCTATGACAGATCTCAATAGAGAAAAGGCAAAGCGCAAGTGTGAAAGTAGCCTGGCCTGGTATGAGTGCTTACACTGTTGTTTTTTTCTGTTTACCAGGGTGGTGGACCTAGTTCGCCCCCCCAGCTGGTTAGTGTGAGTTTGACAGAAGGAGAAATTGCCACTGTGAACTGTAAGAACCACTACCCCTCTCAGGGTTACAACCACTCCTCCCATCCTCTCCCCTCTGGGTCCAATAAGAGGCCTATGTTAATTATTCCTGAGTCTCAGACCACTGTTAACCCTTTCATGACCGGACCTATAAAAGGCCTGAATGTCCAGGCAACTTTTTGTGTTTTGGGCACATGGTGGCTTAGTGACCCTAATTTTTTTTTCGTTTGAATACGAAAATAATTTTTGCTATTTCTTTTACTTGACACTTAGGACTTATTATTAGAATGTTTTTTTTAAAGATATTTTATATTTTTTTAGGTTTAATTTAGACAAAAACCGCTAATTCTTATTAAAAAAAGGATTTTTTTTAAATTATAGATTTTTTTTTTAAATATTAAAACTGACGCACAAATTAATTATTGCAATGGGTTCCCTATTTGATGACGATCATTTTGATATATAGCATGTATAGATTTTATTTGACGGGGCGACTATGGTGACTGTTTCTATTGGCGACTGCGTGTTTAATTTTTTTTTTTTACACTTTTTTTGTTTGTTTTTATTTATTTTTTTACTTATATATTAATTTATTTTTGACAACTAATATGTCACCCAGGAGGTCATTAAAAGACCTCTGGAGGACTGACTTTTTTTTTTTTCTTTTTTTTTACACTTTTTTTTCCCACTGTTTCCACTGTAAACTGGGGCATCCACAGGAGCCCCAGTTACAGGGGAAAACAGCCCCCTGGGGGCTCATTACACACAGGCAGAGCTGATCAGGGTCTCCTTAGACCCTGCAGCACTGCTCTGGCCCCGAGACACCCGGCAGTCACGTGACCGCCGGGTCTAACACGGGAAGCGGCGCTGCCGCTTCTTTCCTGCTGCGCCGCTGAGGAGGTAAGTCTCTCCTCCAGCTTAGGAGAAGACAGAAGCGGTAATAAACCGCTCCTGTCTTCTCCTCAGGGTCCCCGCTCTGTCTGTGAGCCGGGACCCGACCTGCTCCTGCTAGATTGCAGGAGCAGGAGCTTTAATCCCAGCGCTCATCAGCGCTGGGATTAAAGGGCCGCCTGCACGTCTATATACGTGCTATCTGCACGGGGCAATGTGCAGATAGGACGTATATAGCCGTATGGCGGTCGGTGAAGGGCGTTAGGTAAGGTACGCATAGCATGTATAGATTTTATTTGACGGGGCGACTATGGTGACTGTTTCTATTGGCGACTGCGTGTTTAATTTTTTTTTTTTTACACTTTTTTTGTTTGTTTTTTATTTATTTTTTTACTTATATATTAATTTATTTTTGACAACTAATATGTCACCCAGGAGGTCATTAAAAGACCTCTGGAGGACTGACTTTTTTTTTTTTCTTTTTTTTACACTTTTTTTTTTCTTTTTTTTTACACTTTTTTTTCCCACTGTTTCCACTGTAACTGGGGCATCCACAGGAGCCCCAGTTACAGGGGAAAACAGCCCCCTGGGGGCTCATTACACACAGGCAGAGCTGATCAGGGTCTCCTTAGACCCTGCAGCACTGCTCTGGCCCCGAGACACCCGGCAGTCACGTGACCGCCGGGTCTAACACGGGAAGCGGCGCTGCCGCTTCTTTCCTGCTGCGCCGCTGAGGAGGTAAGTCTCTCCTCCGGCTTAGGAGAAGACAGAAGCGGTAATAAACCGCTCCTGTCTTCTCCTCAGGGTCCCCGCTCTGTCTGTGAGCCGGGACCCGACCTGCTCCTGCTAGATTGCAGGAGCAGGAGCTTTAATCCCAGCGCTCATCAGCGCTGGGATTAAAGGGCCGCCTGCACGTCTATATACGTGCTATCTGCACGGGGCATGTGCAGATAGGACGTATATAGCCGTATGGCGGTCGTGAAGGGGTTAAGGTAAGGTACGGTCACACTTTTAGATTTCTGGATGCAGTTTTGGATGGTGTCAAAAACGCCTCCTCTGTTTTGAAGTGCACACCTTGTTTTGGCTTCCAAAGCTGCATCAGAAAACCTGGTTGTGTGACCATACCCTAAGTCTGCCCCAGTCTGCCTTTAATAAAACTGAAGGCTTATTCTGTTCTTATTTAATCAGTGAAATGGGTAAATCACACAAACAGCTGCACACCACACTTGTATGTACGGATTTCTTGCACACATGGGAAGAATAATTGGCCATAATGGTTACTGGCGAGCAGTTTATGAAAATATCAGCACAAAAGTTTAGCACTAACAGGCATGTCTTCTCAGACAAAATTTATGGTGTGTGGTATTTTAGAAGTCAGTTTTGCTGGAGGCGCCGTCGATGCTTTTTGCAACAAATTTTTCAAGATGTCGTACAATGTTGATGCATCTTTAATGCAGAAATGCCTTAAGATTTAATGTCACCCCCCCCCCCCACCTTAGTGGAGTGAGATTAAATTTAGGTGAAAAGTCAGGTTTGAAAAGTCAGAATTCATAAATATACCTAAAAACTGGCAAAACAGCAAAGCATGGCTGCCCTTCACTCCACTTTTACAAAGAGACATGCATGGCTCAAATGGCTCTAAATTCTGGCGCAGATGGTTAATACATGTGTCACACAGTAAAATACATCAGAAAAAGATGCACTGCAATTACAGTATCTTCTTCACAAAACAGAAAAGGGATACCAAGATGATTGCATATTTTTATGATTTCTTTTGTCATGCTGGAAGTATTATTATTATTACTGCTATAAAGTGTCACCCTATAGATTCTTCTGTCTGGTAGGAGATCAAGTATGGAGGGCAGCCAAAGGTGCATTACTGACGATAGGTCATCAATAGCTGAAGCCCAGACAATCCTGTTAACCTCCTGACAGCCACATTCAAAATTAGAAAAACCCTCTGAAAAATGTCATTTTTTAATTATAGATTTTTAATATACAGTACAGACCAAAAGTTTGGACACACCTTTTCATTCAAAGAGTTTTCTGTATTTTCATGACTATGAAAATTGTAGATTCACACTGAAGGCATCAAAACTATCAATTAACATGTGGAATTATATACTTAACAAAAAAGTGTGAAACTGAAAATATGTCTTATATTCTAGGTTCTTCAAAGTAGCCACCTTTTGCTTTGATTACTGCTTTGCACACTCTTGGCATTCTCTTTATGAGATTCAAGAGGTAGTCACCTGAAATGGTTTTCACTTCACAGGTGTGTCCTGTCAGGTTTAATAAGTGGGATTTCTTGCCTTATAAATGGGGTTGGGACCATCAGTTGTGTTGGGCAGAAGTCAGGTGGATACACAGCTGATACTGTCCTACTGAATAGACTGTTAGAATTTGTATTATGGCAAGAAAAAAAGCAGCTAAGTAAAGAAAAACGAGTGGCCATCATTACTTTAAGAAATGAAGGTCAGTCAGTCCGATAAATTGGGAAAACTTTGAAAGTGTCCCCAAGTGCAGTCGCAAAAACCATCAAGCGCTACAAAGAAACTGGCTCACATGAGGACCGCCCCAGGAAAGGAAGACCAAGAGTCACCTCTGCTGCGGAGGATAAGTTCATCCGAGTCACCAGCCTCAGAAATCGCAGGTTAACAGCAGCTCAGATTAGAGACCAGGTCAATGCCACACAGAGTTCTAGCAGCAGACACATCTCTACAACTGTTAAGAGGAGACTGTGTGCAGCAGGCCTTCATGGTAAAATAGCTGCTAGGAAACCACTGCTAAGGACAGGCAACAAGCAGAAGAGACTTGTTTGGGCTAAAGAACACAAGGAATGGACATTAGACTAGTGGAAATCTGTGCTTTGGTCTGATGAGTCCAAATTTGAGATCTTTGGTTCCAACCACCGTGTCTTTGTGCGATGCAGAAAAGGTGAACGGATGGATTCTACATGCCTGGTTCCCACCGTGAAGCATGGAGGAGGAGGTGTGATGGTGTGGGGGTGCTTTGCTGGTGGGACTGTTGGGGATTTATTCAAAATTGAAGGCATACTGAATCAGCATGGCTACCACAGCATCTTGCAGCGTCATGCTATTCCATTCGGTTTGCGTTTAGTTGGACCATCATATATTTATCAACAGGACAATGATCCCAAACACACCTCCAGGCTGTGTAAGGGCTATTTGACTAAGAAGGAGAGTGATGGGGTGCTACGCCAGATGACCTGGCCTCCACAGTCACCAGACCTGAACCCAATTGAGATGGTTTGGGGTGAGCTGGACCGCAGAGTGAAGGCAAAAGGGCCAACAAGTGCTAAGCATCTCTGGGAACTCCTTCAAAACTGTTGGAATACCATTTCAGGTGACTACCTCTTGAAGCTCATCAAGAGAATGCCAAGAGTGTGCAAAGCAGTAATCAAAGCAAAAGGTGGCTACTTTGAAGAACCTAGAATATAAGACATATTTTCAGTTGTGTCACACTTTTTTGTTAAGTATAGAATTCCACATGTGTTAATTCATAGTTTTGATGCCTTCAGTGTGAATTTACAGAAAACTCTTTGAATGAGAAGGTGTGTCAAAACTTTTGGTCTGTACTGTATGTCTGAAGTAAATATTGTTCACGCACAACTCAGGGGACACAATAGCATTTGTAACCCCTTAGTGACATAACTAATTTTAGCCTTGAGGGGTTCTCTAGGAAAATGAGAAATAAAAATGAAAATACTTAAAGGGAACCTGTCATCTCCGAAACACCCCCTGAACTACAGTAAGTGGTGTATAGTGTAAGTGATGCTGAATCCGAATATGTAAGTTTTATCTTCATACTCACTTCCATTACGACGCTGTGCACCCACAAACCAGCAGTAAAATACATTGAGAGGACTCTTCTTTGAGTCCTCTCCATTATGTGAGTGAGTACTGGAGTCCACTGAGTGTATTTTACTGCAGGTTTGTGAGAGCACAGCGTCAGAATGGAAGGGAGTATGAACATAAAACATATTCGGATTCAGCATTACTTACACTATACACCGCTTACTGTAGTTCAGGGGGTGTTTCGCAGATGACAGGTTCCCTTTAACTAATATTTTATTACAAATATTAATATATTTCTAAGTAGAGATGAGCGAATCATCCAAAATTCGCTCTGCCGAATATTCGACAAATTTCTGACAAGATTCATTCTTAATCCGAATTTATTCGGTCGAATCTACGTTAAAAAAACAATAGTTGTTTTGCGAACATTCCTGCACAAATTACGAATGTACAGTCAGCTTAGTTAAAAGTACGCAATACGTAAGCAAGTGCGTATGAATCCTTAGCGTACTATTGATGCGCAAATGCGTCATACGCATGTGGCTAGGCCACGGCGTACAGTCTTTATAGGTAGTCCATATGAGCTAGAAAAATAAGGTGCTCACTGCTAGCTATCCAGCTAATTGTATAATTTACTAAGAACACCGTTCAATAACTGCATAATAGGACACATACATTGCAGTACCGGAAAAAGAATACACACAATGGGCTAAAGTGCTGAACCAGTAAAAACAGTGTAGCTAAAATACAGCAAAGAAATAAGTATGCAAACATTTTAGTGCAATCAATTTCACATTTGCAAGCATAAAAGGCTCAGATATACATTTGAGTCTCTCCTCGTGGCTCCTTGGCATGATAAAACACTGGAACACATAGTCCAAAATTCAATTGTAATCCACATGAGGTAACATTGTAATCCAAACAAGTAATGTGTAATCCTCATGGATAATAGAAAATAGCAGCAAATAGAGAACCCTTTTTGCAGGGGGCTCCCAAATAACCTGATAAGGGGGGAAAAAGGAAAATAGGCGTGCTTAGGCGTAACTGGGAAATTTCTGCAGAATGGGGGGAGTCCTGACAGCCATGTCCATCTGGGTGACAGTCAAACGGGGGCAATACAAACTATAAAACAAATAAACACAAAAAGTGCCAACTAGCTCTCACCCGTCAGGTGCAGTCCATGGTGTGGCTCCCATAGGTCCTCCTGAGGTGTCCTTTAAATCACCCAGCCAGTAGAATGGTTCCTCAGATGAGGGACCTGAAGTCCTTCTTGCTTGAGCTGCTACTAAACGACATCAGAGGACGCTCCTGCCTCTTGTAGGCCAAGCTGGCTACCGTGGTGGAACTCCAGTGCCCTCTTCTTCCAGAAGTCGGACTTGACCGGGTCCAGGTGGTGGTCACGCTGGTGAGCGCTGCAGCCACTTGCACTTTTCCGAATCCTCCTGCTGGGACAGCAGGGGTAAGGACTTCCGGCTACAGCGGTTCCAGCAAGGTTGAACCCAGGAAAGTAGCCTCAGCTTCCCTGGCTGCTGCTGGCTTCATCTTCCACGGCATCTGGTATTGGGGGATCACCGTGGACTGGAGCATAAATGATGAAGTTGTCAGCTGACCCATCTGAAAGGACTGTGGTGGTGGTGGTGGTGGTGCTGGCAGTCCTGGGATCAGAGGCTCCAGCTGTGGCTGAGGCTTTTCCCTGAACCAGAGGACACCATCTGGGGACTCCGGAAGGCAAAGCAAGCATCCTGGACCTGGTGGTTCATCCGGCCACACTTCTGGTTCTGATGTAGGTACCAGGGGCTTAGAAAGGAGGGTAACCCCGGTCGCAAAGGGACACAATGGGGGTGTACTCCACCTGATCCCCCACGTACAGGCTGTGACGAGGTTGTGGCAGGTACGGCCATTTCACTGACCTGCGACCCACAAAATACTCCTTGTCATCCTCATCGTCTGCCAGGAAGCCAGACCCTCGCTCGACCGAAAACCACAGTACCATTCCCATTCGGTGTTCCAATGTAGGATCTCCCGGCCTAGGGTGGTCCAGTACCTGGATCACCTAGTCCTCCACGGCATTCTTATAGTCCCAGAGGGTCTATGCATGGGCCGTCACCGATGGTGACACAATCGGGTTCTGCCTTATGGAAGGTGTTGTTGTGGATCTCCTCCTGGGCGGCGAAGTGGATGCTCCAGCCTCCTCCGCCGCACCAGACGCACCAGTCGCCTCACTACGAACCACCTCACGATGTGCAGCAAACTCAGCAGGCGGTAAGGAGAATAAGGGCACTGTAAGTGGGTTACTTGTCTTCAGTTCAGAGCGTGACAACAGGCAGTGGTTCAGGGAACTCGTCCCCAAAGACCATCTGGTTCCAGTTGGGATGCAGCTCTTTAGCCATGCTTGCTACTTGCTCAGTGTTCAGCGCTGGTCTAAACTGGTTCAGAGGAGGGTGGAGTACTGAGGGAGGAGTCTTCACTCCCTATACGTGCAAATAGTTAGATCCCGGTGGGCCGGGCTGTTTTTTTCCAGTTCTGAGGGGGGCGTATCTTCACTTTCCCACTCGTGCAGGGGTATATCGTCATTTTCCCGCCTCACACAGAATGCGTACGTTTCTTACTTTTCATACGTATCGTACGCATCGTTAGCGTTCAAAATTTTGAGAAAATTTACGAATAATAATACGAAGCGAATCCAAAAAAAACCTGATTCGCTTTGAAGGAGAAAATTTGTAAGATTCGATACGAATCTACAAAGCATCGAATAGATTCGCTCATCTCTATTTCTAAGTAATATTTAAGTACAGTATTTTCAGTAATTTTATTTTCTTAATTACGGGACAACCCCTTTAAGGACCAGTAACATTTCCCCTCTCTGCAGTCATAATATTTAAATTTTTTCTTCTAACAATTTTTCTTTATTTTGCAGGATAGATAGTAGTTTTTTAGGAACCATTTTGTGGTGCTTATAGTGTATTAATTAACTGTTATTATTTTATTTTTAGGGGGAAAAGATAAAAAACTGCAAATTTAACATTACTTTGTGGAATTCAAAATATATATATTATATATATATATATATATATATATATATATATATACTGTATGTAGCTGTTGTAGCTGCTCATATGAAACAGGGAATCCAGCCAGAAAAGGAAGCAATATGGACAATCACAATACATCAGTAAGTGTCTTGTATTAACTTTCTCTACATGATAAATGCCACTTACTGATGTGAGACAACACCTTTAAATAGCATCTGTCACGGTGATCAACCCCACCAGGTGTGCTTACTGGTAGGGTTCATCATAGTGAATTAAATTAGCCCTTTATGGCCACAATAGGATATATTGTCGCAGTGAAATCATATTTTTATTCCTATGCAAATGAGGAGCTAGCCTAACACCTCAGACCACCGCTTTACCTCCTCCTATCCACTGTCACCATCATGCCCTGATTGACAGGGTCAGACATCCTCACTGTTCAGATGCCTGGCCTGGAAATCTCCCACATTTGCTGGCAAGATTCCAACCAGCACAGTCACAGTGTAGCATATGAAGATCTTCCCGCTCTGAGCTCTGCACCAGTGATCACTGTGGTATCCTCAGACCATACCAAGCACAGCATTGTGCTTTGTGAATTGCTTTTCCTATGTATTGCAGTCCAGGCCCATCCACTTGAATGGGAATGAGCTACGCATACACCATGTGACTGATAAAAATGAAAACACTGGCCTAAGAAAAGACCGCAATGCCCACTGAATCGCCGCAGCCTTTTCAAACAGCTTCAAGAGGCTCTTCAAACACTGAACTGATATTGATGACCCATCCCAAAGATCATCAATACAAAACTCCTGGAAAACCCCTTTAAGCATTTTGTATACATTTTTCGCCTTTAGATTTAAACTGTAGAATGGTGTAAGTAAGTATTAAAGTGGCATTTTCCTTAAATTGACATCTTTAATCTCCACTGTAGTATATTTGTTTCATAAAGACTATACACATACACACTAATATGTTTTATTTACTCTGCAATCTGTTTGCAGCTATAATTTCCCATCCATACACAGACTATGCTGGTAATGAGTGACCTAATTCTTTCTCCAGTTTTACACTGACCTGATTATAACTTGTATGATTATCTACTTGAAAGGATCAAGATGACCTTACTGCTCCTATGCTGGACAAGAGATATCTTTTATTCCCCAGGTGACGATAAACACCATTTTCCCCCAAAAAGCATAATATACATATATAATTATTTAGCAGCCTTCTTTTAATTCTAGCAGTTTAAGTTTAAAACCTTATGTTGTAATGAGATGCCCTGTTTATGGGTCTCTTGTCCTGCCACCTCTCTTATTAATAATTTTTTGAATATTTACTTTGAAAAAGAATTACAGTATATCAATGTTTCACATGCAATACATTTTAAAAACTAATTCTAATAACTATATAATTTAATGCTTAAGGAATTTTCTGGGATGTTAATATTGATGACTAGAGATGAGCGAGCACTAAAATGCTCGGGTGCTCGTTATTCGAGTCAAACTTTTCCCGATGCTCGGGTGCTCGTTTCGAGTAACGAACCCCATTGAAGTCAATGGGAGACTCGAGCATTTTTTGCGGGGGACCAAGGCTCTGCCTAGGGAAGGCTGGGTGAAAACCTGGAAACCTCAGAAAATGATGGAAACACCACGGAAATGGACAGGAAACAGCAGGGGCAGCATGCATGGATGCCTCTGAGGCTACTTAATCCCACCATTACCCAAATTCTCAGGCAACAGCCTGGTGGTTACCCTCATGGCAATTGTGCTCACCCAGACCAAGAAAGGCGATGCAAATACCCATCACATGTTAGGGAAGCACCCAACTAGGTGCAACAAAGGTCCATCACCGCCTGCAGGTGACACCACTGCTCATGCTGGCACTGCAGCTAAAATCAAGTTTAGTATCTGTTCTTATCAGTTGCTGTGGCTGTTGGATGTATAGTGGTGAGCATAGCTGCTTCCCAAGCATCTAAAAAATAAATCAGTACAATATCTAATACATCCCCCTACCCGGGTAAATTGTTTGGAGAGAGGGCCTGTAGGTGGGGGGGAAGGAGGTTTCGCTGGAAGAGCCAGAGGAGTGCCCCCTGGGCTAGCGTGTGTGGTGGTGACAACAGCCGGAATGGATTTAGAAAAACTGTTGCATCAACCGGTGCGGTATCGATTCTTCTCAGTTTAATACTGTATACGTCCCCTATCTTGGGACCTTATATTTTATGGATTTTTCGACCACGGAAAATGGAAAAAGAGCTTGCTCTGGCCAGGGGAGTGTCTTTCCCACTGCAGCTAAGGGGACGTGTCCATGCTCTGCCTATCACAGGTCAGGAGGCAATTAAAAGAAGAAAAAAAAAAACATCAGTACAATATCTAATACATCCCCTATCCGAGTAAATTATTTGTAGAGAGGGCCTGTAGGTGGGGGGCAGGCTGGGGGGAAGGAGGTTTCGCTGGAAGAGCCAGAGGAGTGCCCCCTGGGCTAGCGTGTGTGGTGGTGACAACAGCCGTGTGTAGTTAGAATGACGACGCAGGACCCCAACTTAAAAATTTATCATCAACCGGTACAGTCGTAAATTATGAGATTGATCAAGTGTGGTATGTCTTCTATGTATACTACTCAGTTTAATACCGTATATGGCAGCTATCCGGAAAAATAGTTTGGAGAGAGAGAGAGAGAAAGATAGGACAAAGAAGTAAATTGTTTGGAGAGAGGGCCTGTAGGTGGGGTGGCAGGCTGGGGGGAAGGAGGTTTCGCTGGAAGAGCCAGAGGAGTGCCCCCTGGGCTAGCGTGTGTGGTGGTGACAACAGCCGGATGTAGTTAGAATGACGACGCAGGACCCCAACTTAAAAATTTAGCATCAACCGGTACAATTGTCAATTATGAGCTCGATCAAGTGTGGCATGACTTTTTAGATGGAGATTGCATGTGATCACGTACTCTCTGGAAACCCATAGTCACCCCTTCTCTGATGTGCTACCCCAGAACATTCTCTGCCCCCATTCGCAAGACCTTTTGCAGTCTCAGTGAGCTGACAGTGGGGATTTACCAGTGTTGTCTGAGGAGGTGGTGGACAATGGCGAGACACAGGTGTCGGGGGTTGAGGTAGTTGTATGGGAAGCAAGTTACAGTGGGGACTCCTTCGGGGGGAATTTCTCAGGATGGGACAGATTCAACTTGGGTGGATCAGGCACAGGAACAGATGAATTTTTGGGGGGGTTTATTTAACTTTTATTTAGCAAAAATAACCACAGAGATATTTATTCGTTATCTTCTCTGCGCAGTCTGGCTTAGGGGTTCGTCACTTTGATGGCGAGCTGTGCCGCTCTCTCCACAATGGTCTGTAGGTTCTTAGATGGAGACTTTGTCGGCGATTTCAGTACAGAAGGACTTGTTGCTCATCAACAGAACCACGACCTCCTTGACATTGTGGACAAGGAATTTGCGGGTGGACCAGGAATTTGCGGAACCCTGTGAGCAGCATGTGTTTGGTCTTCTACTTGCTACCGTATCCAATGTTGGGCAATATAGATTCGCAAGTAATATTATTTTTCACACCTATCCCAAAATAAAAATGTATGCAGTTTGCGCAAATAAAACTGGAAACTGGAATTGGAAAGAGGGCCTGTAGGTGGACCTCCGGAAAAATTGTTTGGAGAGATGGCCTGTAGGTGGAACTCCGGAAAAATTGTTTGGAGAGGGGCCTGTAGGTGGACCTCCGGAAAAATTGTTTGGAGAGAGGGCCTGTAGGTGGAACTCCGGAAAAATTGTTTGGACAGAGGGCCTGTAGGTGGAACTCCGGAAAAATTGTTTGGAGAGAGGGCCTGTAGGTGGACCTCTGGAAAAATTGTTAGGACAGAGGGCCTGT
>ONZH01021390.1:0-27584 GCA_900303285.1 Rhinella marina
ATAACAAGTATATAAGACCGGGGGCTCAAAAAAGGGGGTCCCTAAGTTAAAAGGGGCCCATAACAAGTATATAAACTAGGGGCAACAAGTTTAACCGGGTGCCATAACAAGTAGTATAACACTAAGCGGCGCGCCATAATAAGTATAAATCACCATGAGCTTGCTGCTGAGGGCCCGGAAGGTATACTGTAAAGTAAACTCTTGACTCCTCCTCCTGTCCGGTACTGCTAAGCATCTTATTTCCATACTTTTGACATGATTGACTGGGTGGAGAGTTGTAATAGCGAGGGGTGCAGGAGGGGGGGCTTGTGCTGAAGTTGCTCGGCAAGAGGGTGGTTAAATAATTTGCCATGGTCCTCAGCCTTTTCTAGTTACAGCCCTGCACACAGGGACTGCAGCCGCCAATCTCCAGGCTTCGTATTATCTCTCTATTTACATTGACCGTAATCCTAGAGGTGAGGGGCCAATAAAACGTCGCCATCACTGCCCGCCGTCCTCTTGTTACTGCTGCCCCCTAATTATGCAGTGACAGCTGTATCGGTTCTGATATTTAATACATGGAGGCCGCGGTAATGAAACGCGTCAGATCAACGCACCTCGTACCCTGACTATGAAGACGCAGAACAATCATCTCCAGTCACGAATCATGAAAATGTGAAAGTACTGCGAAATTCATTTCTCTATGAGCCATGTACCAGGATGTCTCTACGTGTCTCTGGATGTCTGGATGTCTCTGTACAGTTCTATATGCTTCAGTACCTCTCTGTACCACTCTGTATGTCTGTGTACCACTCTGTATATCTCTGTACCACTCCATATATCTCTGTACCACTCTGTATGTCTCTGTGCCACTCTCTATAACTGTGTACCATTCTGTATATCTGTGTACCACTTTGCATGTCTATGTACCATTCAGTATGTCTCTGTACCACTCTGTATGTCTCTGTACCACTCCGTATATCTCTGTACCACTCTGTATGTCTCTGTGCCACTCTCTATAACTGTGTACCACTCTGTATATCTCTGTACCACTCTGTATGTCTCTGTACCACTCCGTATATCTCTGTACCACTCTGTATGTCTCTGTGCCACTCTCTATAACTGTGTACCACTCTGTATATCTCTGTACCACTCTGTATGTCTCTGTACCACTCAGTATATCTCTGTACCACTTTGTATATCTCTGTACCACTCAGTATATCTCTGTACCACTTTGTATATCTCTGTACCACTCCGTATATATCTCTGTACCACTCTGTATGTCTCTGTGCCACTCTGTTCATTTATCTACCACTCTGAATGTCTCTTTACCACTTTGTATATCTCTGTACCACTTTGTAAGTCTCTGTACCATTCTATATATCTTTGTCCCACTCTGTTCGTCTCTGTAACACTCTGTATGTCTCTGTACCATTCTGTATGTCCCTGTACCCTATACCATACTTCTCTGAACAACTCTGTATGTCTGTATGTATATTTAGTTCCAGGTCCTTCACCATTGTGCATTGATATTACTGTTATGTAACTGTTTTGTTCATGCAATAAGCCTAGTTCACCAGCAGGTGGCAGCGTATATGGCAGAGCTATCCTTAGACAGAATGGAACTTACCATTCCATTTTTCCCCCTTTGGGCAGAAGTGGGCCAGTTCTGCATCCTACCAGAAGGGAGGGGTTGAAGTTCCAGTTTATTCCAGTTTAGACTCCTTATTGGATCTGAGAAGACTTGAAAGATATAGCAGCCAGACAAGTGTTCTTTGGCTGGAAGTTAAGTTCCAGGAGGGGAATTACAGCCCAAGGCACTAAGGATACCAGAACAGCCCTAAAGTACAGAAACCAGACCTAAGCAGAGTTTAGTACAGCAGAGAGAAAGAAAGTAAAACTATCAAGTTTGCCTGCCAGCTTATGCCAAAGCCTGCTGGAACCAAGACAAAGCTTGAAAATCGTTTGGATGCAAGTTTAACCAAGTAAAGCTGCTGTTGAACTTTATATCAAGGTCTGGACTCAAGTTATTCCTCATCCCCTAACCCTAACTCAACAATTCCCCTTTTATTTACTTCGGAGCCTAAGCCTGGGGTCCCGGTGTATCCAGGTAGGAGCTCCATGACACATTTAGGCAGCATCACACCACTAGGCATTCCTACTAAACCTGGAACTCAATAGGGCCCTGGGGGCTGCACTTTGCAAGAGCAGTAATAGAAAAGCCCAGGCTTAGCCGGTCAATGGGGGTGGACCTCAGCAGTACGAATGGGATGGAGAATAGCCGTGCAATCAGGACCCCGAGACACAATTTTGCTTGGGGCCCCAGAAACGGTGAATTTGCTCATAGATACCGCACTGGATAATGTGATCTGGACCTGTAGAGGGTTGGATCCCATCTTCTGCAATGCATGGAGGTCTCGCTGCTTGGTATTCTCAGACACCCCAATTTTTCTTGGATTTTTGGAAATTGACATCTGGAAAGCCATAGCCCAATACATTGTACTCTCCTGATTCTGGAGAAGCAGCCAGTGTCCACGGCCTTGTCTTCCCGGAGCTGCTGCAAATCAGTCTCTGTTCTCATTAGTTTGAGGTCATCTGGTGGAGAAAGGAACGTTGTGACCGAAAGAGCGAGAGGTGAAACTGTCAACAAGTCCGGCAGAAAGTATGTGGGCGAGAGGAGAACTGGGGTCCAGCTGTAAATGATATCTACAGGACTTACTCTACAAATCACTAGGGACAGGTATCATAAGAGGCAAAGATTCAGAGCAGCCGGCTCCAGTAGTGCTCTGTGGTAATGGCTCAAGACATCGGATAAATAACCGCCATCCTGGTCTGTGTAACAGACTCCAAGCAAAGTGACCTCAGGTCTTGCTCAATACCGCTCAATGTCACTGGTCTGCTTCCAGTAGATGGTCTTCCTTCTCCTGGACTTCCCCTGGTTGACGACTGGTTATGGTGGCTGAGGGTGTCCAATCCATTTCTCTGCTTGCTCTAACACTGAGCTGTCTCTCACTGAACTGGTTTAGACTGGATTAACACTCTGACTCCGCCCTATGTTGACTCAGTCTTCTCCTTATATAGAGGGTGACACCAGCCCCATCTAGTGGTGACTGATGATACAGAATTATTCAAGATATGAGATAGATAAATGATAGATAGATAGATAGATAGATAGATAGATAGATAGATATGAGATAGATAGATAGATAGATATGAGATAGATAGATGTGAGATAGATAGATAGATAGATATGAGATAGATAGATAGATAGATAGATAGATAGATAGATAGATATGAGATAGATAGATAGATATGAGATAGATAGATGTGAGATAGATAGATAGATAGATAGATAGATAGATAGATGTGAGATAGATAGGAGATAGATAGATAGATGTATAGATAGAGAGATATGAGATAGATCGATAGATAGATATTAGATAGATAGATAGAAATAGATATGATATTATTGCATTATGCAGTCATTAGTGACTCTTCTCCAGAAGGAGGTCTCTCAGATGTCTCTCAGATGTCTCTCAGGTGTCTTCTGGAGGACGAGGTATCCATTCATTACTGCACAAGGAGTAGACCTCGACCCCTGGACGCAGTCTCTTGGCTCTCAGCAGGCAGTATCCGCAGTGCCATCTATTAGCGCTCGCGGAGAGCCCGCCACTAACTAGGAAAATTAAATCAAACAGCTTTGCTTATGGAGGGATTATTCCGCCTGAGCCTCATCACTCCGTGTTCTGAGAAGGCAACATCTGATTTCGCAAATTGCCGTTTTCATTTACCTCATTTTGGAACGAGCTGTAATAGAGACGACGAGGTGAAAATCGACTGCAAAACACAGGCTAAAAAAATGGCATTTTCGCTTAGTGCGACATCTTGCGTAAATGACGGCGGTTTCTCAGGCCGCTTGTTGAAATTAAAAGACATGAGGTGAGCGCTGCAGAAATGACTGTTAGTAAAACATACGGCGGGTCCTGGCGCGGGAGCGGCATGCTCCAATTACAGCGACTTCTTCTAGAAACCAGGCCAACTCTGGTACGAGGTATCGCGAGCCAAAATTATTTTCACAGGCGGCTTTTACGTATTTACTTACTCCTCCTCATTTACATAGTGCCAACATATTCTGCAGCGCTGTACACAGAAGGCACACGCAGCAGTGTCAATCCTCATGAGAGGTAAAGATGATAGCAAGCGCGGGGGCACTGGGTCATTCATATGGATGCATGCGTATAACACCTGTGCGGGAAGACCTGGAGGAGCCGGTGCAGAGGATGGGAGTGGTAGTGGCCTGATGAGGTGTTGTGTCTATGTACTCCCTCAGGCCTTTGCTCCCTGGAGTTTGAAGAATGAAGCCACAAGTAAAAGTATAACGGTTTTATGGAGCAGCAGATCCCAAGTGAAATTTCTGGCAGCGGCTAAGGAGATATAGGGGTACGTTGGGTGACTGCCGCTTAGCACTTGTGGGTATAGGCGGGTTCAATGAACTTTATCTGGCCTACTGGTAGTCTGGGGTGATAGGTGTCTGAGCCGTAGTCCCTCACCATGCAGCAGTGTCTGAAATGCAGGATTTTGCTCTTTAGTCTTCTGTCTTGTCTCTCAAGTGTTTTCTTGAAGTTAAGTCGAGTTGGTCTCTCTGGAAAATCTCTACCAGGAGTAGAAACTCTGACCTGTGCTGCCATTCCCTAGATAGATAGATAGATAGATAGATAGATAGATAGATAGATAGATGAGATTGATAGACGATAGATAGATAGATAGATAGATAGATAGATAGATAGATAGATGAGATATATATGAGATTGATAGACAATAGATAGATAGATAGATAGATAGATAGATAGATAGATAGATAGACTACTGGTAGTCTTGGGTGATGGGTGTCTGAGCCGTAGTCCCTCACCTTGCAGCAGTGTCTGAAATGCAGGATTTTGCTCTTTAGTCTTCTGTCTTGTCTCTCAAGTGTTTTCTTGAAGTTAAGTCGAGTTGGTCTCTCTGGAAAATCTCTACCAGGAGTAGAAACTCTGACCTGTGCTGCCATTCCCTAGATAGATAGATAGATAGATAGATAGATAGATAGATAGATGAGATTGATAGACGATAGATAGATAGATAGATAGATGAGATATATATGAGATTGATAGACGATAGATAGATAGATAGATAGATAGATAGATGAGATATATATGAGATTGATAGACAATAGATAGATAGATAGATAGATAGATAGATAGATAGATAGATAGACTACTGGTAGTCTTGGGTGATGGGTGTCTGAGCCGTAGTCCCTCACCTTGCAGCAGTGTCTGAAATGCAGGATTTTGCTCTTCCCTCTTCATTCTTGAAGCTAAATCGATTTGGTCTCTCTGGAGAATCTCTACCAGGAGTAGGAGCTCTGACCTGTGATTCCATTCCCTTCAAAGACTATTCATAAACTCCCCCTCATGTCCCCCTGAAGTCTGACCAGCCCACTGCTACCAAGAGGCGAGGAACATGGTGGTTAGCCCTGTTTCTGCCAACCTTTTTCCCATTCATATCTTTCCTCCTGGAATGCACGGCCAATGCCCACACATACCCTGTAACATCACAGCCGTGAACCCATATTCTGCCCTTAGTAAAGAGACTTACTTATTGATATAAACTGGCCTGAGTACGCTGACATCATCTGCCGGCCCCGCACCATACTGCTGCCTCACACCCTGCCAAAAAACTTAACGTCACAGGCACCCCATGCACCACTAGAGCCCCGAGATTAGGGTGTGTCCTGAGGGAAGAAAGGGTCATGGGGCCACAGGAAGAGCTAGTGAGAGGGAATGGCCCCTGTGAGTACAATTACTGCCGGCCGGTCCTCTCTCTCCTGCTTAGGCGCGATCTGCTGCTGGGGAGAGCATCATCTGGGGAATGGTGGTTGGAACTGGGATATGCCTCAGTCCTACTGGGACCACAGGATAGCGGCCGAAATACAGGAGTGTCCCACTGGGAGGTATGATGGTAAAAATACTCAATGCAACAGCACTCTGCAAACACAAACAAGGTAAATACAACAGTGCAATACTCACTATAGGAAATAGAAAATGCTAATAATACATGTGAGATTATTGACAAATGCATTTTGTACTAAATAATTGGTGTCTGTCCGCCAACGACAAGGCGATCTCTATAGGACAAGAACCTACACTAAAATGTAACCCCACTGTTGCCATAGTAACCTCCATTACATTCAGGGAATGCAGGCTCCACATGCAGGCTGAGCAGGGTTGCCAACCGTCCAGAAATTTCTGGACAGTCCGTAAAAATAGGCAACTTTTTTCCTCTGTCCGTGAAAAAAATAGAGGTGTCCGTGATTTTTTTGAGGCTGAAGATACTTGACTAGATTATTTTGCTGGTAATTCTCATCATTTTACAGCTCACAGTAAATGGTGGTAATGGGTTCTGATCAGTATATTGAGCTATAGACCTGTATTACTTATAATATTTATTCTTCATTATGGTTTTCCAATTTGTCAGTAAAAAATGTTGGCCGTCCGTGATTTTGGGATAACTTGTCCAGAAAAAAGAAAAATTCTGGTTGGCAACCCTGAGGCTGAGCCCACTCTGTATTATACCTTTTCTGGTGCCACAATGGTCTCCGATAAATGCAGGGAGAGCGGCTACAGCTTTATACCTGCACTAATCAAAAAAAGGGCGGACAGGTTAGTTAGGAGCGCACCACCAACGGAGTCAGCCACACCTCCAATGCAGACTGCAAAGAAAGAAATGGTCCCAAAATGTCTGAAAGAGATCACCTTGTCGTTTGGCGGACAGGCACAAATTATTTTATACAAAATGTATAACAAAATAAAAGTGCAACAAAAACAGACACAGTGCAGATAAATGAAATAAAATGTGCACACAGTGACATCAAAACACCCAATAAACAACAGTAAGGAGAAGGTCAATCCCAGCCGTGGGCCTGTAGAACATTACTTGCATGGCGGGTACATGGAACAGAAAAGTATTCCATCTTATAGGTGTGGGTTCCATCTCTAGGATCTACTCCTGTCTCCAAAGTGAATGGTGAGCACACTGCACAGAAGTGGCCACCCTTCTAGAGGTGGGACCCACACCGATCGGACATGTATAGTATATCTTATCCTAGCAGCTAGGTTGGTCACTGTCTTCTCCTCAGAAAGCTGGACCTCATCGGCATTGCCCCCAAACATGGAGCCACGCCCCCGGTCCTCATGAAGCCACACCCTAAATATGAGACCACGCCCCTGGCTCCGTGAAGACACAGAGGAGAAGCTGTCTGAGCGTGAGCTACTGAAAGGGCTTGGACGGAGGACAGGGAGCCAGAAAACCGGACTGTCCAGCCTAAAGCCAGACATCTGGCCACCCTAACATCAGACTGTCCCTAGGGTGGCCAGAGGTCCGGTTTTAGGCTGGACAGTCCGGCTTTCAGACTCCCTGTCTTCTGTCATGCGCAGGGCCTGGATGGACACAGGGATGTCCTTTTGAACAGCTCACTCTCAGCAGCAGCACTGTGCAGTCTGAGCAATGAGCTGCAGGGAGAAAGTCACCCTCCCCCACCCCTGCTGCTGACAGAAGGTGATTTTTACCTTCATTTTTTCAATCCCCGTCGGCTGCGGAGTAGAAGAGGGTTAGGGTTAGGGAAGAGGGTGTGACCTGACAGAGTCGGGGGCGTGGCTTAGTGAGACCTGGGGGTGGGGCTTTTAAGTCCGTCTTTTGAGGATGGCCTGAATTACAGGGAGATGCCATGGTAATTTATGAGGAAACACAGCGGGTAGCAGTGGAAGAATACATCTTTTATTACTACTGAATGGTAAATATGTGAAATTTACATTATATAAGGTAATGATTGATGATGAATTAGTCTAAAACATAAGTTATATTTATGGTAACCGGAATACCCCTTTAACAGTGTCATCCACAGTGCCCTGCCCCTTTAAACCAGACCTACAGCAGTGAAGGAAAATGGCTGGGTTGTTATGGAAATCTGGTGTGAAACTGTGTGTATGTGGAGGCTAAGGGCCTGTGAGCTTCTATTGGCTGATAAGGGTCATGTGACCAGGCTTCTATTGGCTAATGCATTTTTTGGGAATATATCAGGACCGGTATGTCCTGGAGAGCTGAGACCTGTTCTAAAACCTTCCCGGACAGCTGATGTACCTGTGTGCCAAATTTGTGATTGTAGCTGCGACGGTGAAGATTCCTTTAGCAGACATATACACATACATACACTCAGCTTTATATACTAGATGGGAATACCCCTGCTTTATATCTGTAACCCCCATCCTCTGACAACTCTGCCCCAGTCTGCACAACAAAGCTAAGAAGTGAGCTGCAGAAAACAGAAGGTGTCGGCCTGCAATGTGCTCTCTAGTGGCCAGTCTGAAAACTGCAGTGTGGCAATTTTATTTTAATGCAAATGAAAAAGAAAAAGCGACAAAAATGAAGATCCGTTCCGTCTAACAAGGTCTCTTTGTTTTCTTGCTTCTTCATGTGAATTTCATTGCAGACAATAAACAGAGACGACAATATTAATAACGGTTTGGGCGAGGTGTTAATTATAGCGCGTTACTTTCTTGCGCCTCGATGAATTTTCATAGAAAGTAAATAATAACAGAAAATATCATTACGTGATTCCTGCAGATGAGGCAATTAACTTTTTTTTTTTTTTTTTTTAACCTGGAAATAATTAACTTTTTCCTCAAAAGGTAAAAAACAATTTGCTTTACTGCAACATCTTTGTAGGTGGGGGGGGGAGTTTTGAACGAATCACAGAAAATTTGGCGCAGGGGCATCTGCTGGATCTGCAAGTTTTAATTAGAAAAGCCGGCGACTGATTTACATGGCCGCGGTCTCGCATCATAAAAATAATGGAAACTTGACAATGAGACAAAACAATTAGCGAGAGGGAAATGGTCCGATTAATAATAACATAAATACCACATTCCAGACGCTGACATACCGCTCAGAATATTGATGGGACTCCTCATCTCCGAGCGCCTGCAATACCCCATTTCTCCTCTAGTGGCCGCCGCCAACAATATCCTGGAGTCAGACCGGCAGAGATTTTTTGAGACTCTGTTGTCTTGGTGAGACGAAGACCAAGACCTGGTCTGGTGCCCAACTTATTCTACAGGGACTGTCATCATTCACTTCAGGTCTTGCTCCCCTTGAGGAACCCCTCTTCTATATTCTCTGTTGGGACCAATCAAGGGGATTCCCAAATCAAGACCCCCTTTAGACAGAGCAGAGAGATGCTGCTCTGGAGGAGCAGAGGCTTCAGTGCCTGCCGATGGCATCTAGTACTCATGTCCTGGATTTTTGGTCCAGTGCCGAGATTCCCCGGGGTTCAACTGCATCCTGTGCACTCTAGTAGGCCCCTTGAAGAGTATGTCTTAAGAGATGCCGGAACTGCGTACAAGCCAACACAAGGTACCCAATACAGTGATGCCATCATGCTATATGAGGCCCACTTTGGGGGAAGAAAGGGGTATTACTGTTTAGGACCAACTACTACCTTTGTGAAGAAGGCACTGTTACCCTGGTGCACATAGGTGAGGAATCTTGTGGGGGACACAAAAAGAAAAATAAGCTCACAAAAAGGTGCAGTAACAACTTTGTTGGGGCACAAAGGGACTATTTTTACTGTGCTGTCCGTGCTGCACACGGTGGTTACTCTGGATATAAGCTGATGGTCAGAATAACATGACTCAACTGTGTATTACTTTGTGGAGGACACAAAAGGAGGCATTAGTACTATGTGGAGTATGAAGGGGGTGCTATTACTGTGTAGGGGGCGCTAAGAGGAGAATTGGAGCTGAGTAGTGGCTGGAAGAAGTTGTCATGGTGGTCTGTTTGAAATAGAGAAGAAAATCTTCACTATCAGTAGGGGAAATAATCATCTTAGGCCCCTCATCAATAACAGCTAGCCAGATAGAAAAGTAGATAACCGCCTAAGACATTTTATGGATGACATTTTTCTTCACTTTCTTAGAAGATTTTCCAAGAATTCATTAAATTACTGGTTGTGAGCGTCCGCTCTACCTCCTCTGTCCTCAGCTAAAAATACCCACAGAACGAGCCGCGACCTGCAAAAAAAAAAAAAAAAAACAGCAGGAACATTCCGATTTTTCCGAGCAGCACATATAAAATAATTCACATGTACTTAGTAAGGTGTTGCCTGGCTTTAAATTACTCGCCAGGATAAAGTGTTGACAGGAGAGTTCTTGTTTTTAATACTGCAATTGAAAGCATCTGCCTGCCACTTGTAGGGAGGGAGGGAAAGGGTAGATCGTCTTATGTAATGCGGATGAAGCTGTAGTACCGTGATGGTGTTTGAGGAGAGCAGCGGCATCCAGTTGCGGGGGTTGTGTGTGAGAAGTGTGTGCTCAGCCCTTCAGAGAGCGTGGGCAGGGAATGCTCTAATCTGAAATTCTTTACTCACCTTCTCAATCTCCTGGTATTCCTGCACCTCCACTCTGGTGGTCCCAGTGATCAGGGGCGTAACTACTATAGCGGTAGACCATGCAACTGCTATGGGGCCCAGGACAAGAGGGTCCCAGTCTTAGTTGGGATCATCTCCTCTTCTACTGGAGGTGAAAACTTGGTCAGGACTAGTGAAGATCGAGCACTGTAGTGCTCAGGTCGAACACTAGGTGGTGCTCGAGTGCTCGGCCAAGCACCCGAGCACAATGGAAGTCAGTGGGAGAACCCGAGCACTAAACCAGGCGCCCCCTGCAGAGGGTAGAGTGCCTGGTTCATAGGGAAAGGTGAGAAAATGGTGGAAACACCACAGAAATGGTTAGGGAACAGCATGGGGAGGATGTCTGGATGCATCTTGAACTCCAAAGTCGCTGCTGGAACGATGTTGTCCGAGTATTACGCGTTATAACTAGAGATGAGCGAACGTGCTCGAAACGCACGGCACTGTACCGCTCGGCTCCCCTGCGCTCGCATGGGCGCAAGCAGCCGCTTCCGTCCTCCTATAACGTTTTAATGCAGACGCAACACAGGTAATGTCGTCTTACAGCAGCTCTCCCTGACTCGGACTGAGCCAGGTCACATGTCATGCGTTCCTGGCCAGCCAATCACTGTAATGCCAGTAGCCAACATGGCTACGGCATTACAGTGAATGCACGTGCGGGGAGGGAACAAGCATGGCGCACGAGCACACGCGGTGTTCGGCCGAACACCGTGTGGTTCCGAGCGCCACCATTTGCAGGTCATCGTTCCTGGAGAGCTATCGTACCCGAGTACCCCAGGTGACACCTGAGGCCATATATTAGCTGCAGCAATCTCCTAGAGTAGTCATCATCATTGCAGAAGCAGAAAGAAAGATGTCCGGGACCACTGAAGCCGCAGTATGTGGATGGGGTGGGGGTGGGGAGGTGGGGCTTTAGCAGACGAGTAAGGATTTTTTTGTGCCTAATGTTCTATAAAATGTTTGGGTGGCCTGGAAAATCCCTTTAAAAGGGGTTATGCCACAAACAACATTTCTCACCTGTCCACAATAGGCGTTAAATGTTGCATGACTGGGGGTCCGACTGCTGGGATTCTGAGAACAGGGGTCCTTGAATGGATCGGTAGTGTGCCCCCTCAGTTCACGTCTATGTCCTTTTCACTGGAATGGTGTGCTGACCTGTGCTGCATTACCGCATTCACACAGGGGACTCGGGAACACACTTGATTACTGGCTATCCCACTGGTCGGACAGACACCCAATGATCCAACATTTATGGATAGATAGTAAATGCAGTTTGTGGAATAACCCCTTTAAGAGAAGAAGGGGAAGCAGTAGAGGAACAGGACCCTTCCCAACATGAGTCTCATGGCTGCTGCATGTCCTATTGTCATACTTGCCGACTCTCCCAGAACATCTTGGAGGCTCCCGGATAGAGATGGACGAATCATCCAAAATTTGCTTCGTCCGAATGTTCGTCGAATTTTTCAAAAGATTCGTACTTCTAACTAATCTATTCGGCCGAATCTGCGTACAAATCATACGTTATTATGTGGTGTTTTGCGAACATTCGCGCACTAATAACGAACGTACAGTTGTTAAAGGTACGCAACTTATGTGAACATGTATGCATGAGCGTACAAATTGCGTACGAATAATACTATTGTCTAGCGATTGCGTAATACACAGACAGTCACGACGCTAGGCTTTGCTGGAGAGGAATGGTGGAGCAGGAGGAACGCTCTGAGTCTGACCCCTGGATACATATGGATACTGTATCAGCAGATGACAGCAGATCATCCGGCTGAGACTGAGATGAGCGTGCCATCCACTCCACTACCTCATCCACTTTCTCCTCCACTACAATTTTGTGCCTTGGAGGGTTAGCCTGGTGGAACAGTGGCCAAGTATTGTGAATACTACAAGTAGAAGCTTCGCCTACAGGACCTTTGGCACTGCTGCCCTGTGCCACCTTCTCCTTTTTTTTAGAGCTCGAGGTCTGGCTGGAACTGGACCCCTTTTGCTTATCCATTTCAGACATTTTCACTTAACTGTGGCCCTGCAGCTGGTCTTTGTCTCTCTCTCTGTCTCTCTAACTGTCTCTCTCCCTGTCTCTCTCCCTATCTCTCTACCTCTGGCTCTCCCCTTGTCCCTCTCCCTGTCTCTCTCCCTGCCTGATTAATATCACTTGCCCTGCAGTATCCCTGATGTGTTATATGGATTCTCAGAACAATTACACCCCAATTTCAACAACACAGGTCTCAGTCTCTCAGAACTTCACACACGGTGCTTCCGCTTCTGCTCTTACCGAGCCTGAGCCAATCAGATCAAGCCCTGCCCACTAGGTCAGGTGACCGCTTTCTTCCCGGGCTTTTTGCCGCACAAATAACGAACTAACAGTAAAAGTTCGCTAATTAACTGATTTCGTATGCATCAGAGTATAAAGTAACTTATACATAGCATTAGCGTACAATTTATCGGACAAGTACATAGCGAATGTGTAGAACATTTTCAAATCTAAAAAAATCCGGATTCGCTTTGCAGCGGAAAATTTGCAAGATTCGTATCGAATCTACGAATAGATTCGCTTATCTCTACTCCCGGAGAAAGGGGAAACTTCCCGGGCATTCTGCCGATAAACAAGATCACAAGCAGCATCCATACGTGCTCTAAAGGGGGTGTGGCTTCATTGGAAACGGTTGGGATCTTCAGAAAGGGGGTCCAGAAAAACGTGGTGGTATGCTTCTCTCACGAGCCATCTCTGAAAAGTTGTCGAGCATATCTACTGCAGATCCGTCACCGGAGTCCAGGCTTAGGCACGTCTGCTCAGTTTCTCCAGTCTCATTGATTTGCTTCACTCTATTATATAATCCTGGAACCATTTATAAAGTCACACTCTATATTCTCTTTAATTGGACAGCAGTTCAATTTCTGCTTCTTCATGAACAAAAATAACAAATGTTCTGATGAAGGAATCCTGAGTGCGGCTGCCTGTGTGAAGAGCGGGATGGACGCCTTCGTCTGATATTTAATAAAAGCCGGTGTCACTTCAAGCAAGAAAGCGATTTAGATGCAGAAAACTAATATTGCAGGGATGAGCCCAGGCCTGACTCACCTCGCACCTCCGTCCTCTCAATTTCAATCAGATCAGCGATCTTTGTTCTTGCCAGATGGGAAAAATGTGTATCATGGGAGCAGGAGATCATTGCAAATACAAGACTTGATATAGAGGAGAAGAAAGAGAAATAGGAGCTGAGTACCTGAGCCAGAACCACGGACACCTCGTGCCCCTTGTGTACATGGCATGACGCTATATGGAGGCACACGAAGGACCTGCTGCTTTCTACTACTTTGCCATCAGCAACAGGCGAGGGTAATTCTCTGCAATGTTTCTAGAACATCTCCATAATATTAGATTAAACAAGCTGTGGTATCCCATGCCGAATTCCCCTGAATGAAATTGGAGTCATATGGGGGTAAAGCACAGAAGTCTATAGATACTGTTATAGCTCCAAGCACCTCTCAGGTGCATAGTCCACACATACTGTAGATAGATAGATAGATAGATAGATAGATAGATAGATAGATAGATAGTGTTTTAATGTGAATTCAATTATTTAATAATAAATAGGCTTAAACAGGCTAAGTGATAAAACATTTACTAAGTGTCATTAAATATAAGGTAAAACGGATAATCACAATAGAATAAATAATAATCAATGACCTGGCCTATACAATACAATTAGAGGGTGGGGGAGACTCCTGTCGCCATGTCATAGCACATGGCCGAAACTCCATAGTGATGCAAGAGAGAGACAGTGACCTACAACATCCTACCTGGATGATGTTCTCAGAGGAGTTCCAGTTATTTACCTTTGTGCAAAAAGGTTATACCTTTCAGCCCCTCTACCTAGGGATGTACAGTGTGCAGCATGCATGTCTATGAGATAATCACTCATGAATGCAGCCCTCTCAGCACAATGGGGGGGGGGGGTAGTTATGTATGTTATATAATTATCCCTAACTTACTACATTACAAGGAATATCATTACAAAGAATATAGAAAGTCATATAATAATTAAAGGGGACAGAGCTGAGCAGTACTTAAAGGGGTTGTCCGAGTTATGTAAAAAGAAAAATATTGCAGTGTAAATCTGATGGTCAGCAATATATACATAAGCTAAGCTAATTTTAGTTTAAAAAAAATATATTTCCTCATTTCCCTGGTTCTCTTCTGGCCCTTTGTTTACCTGCAATAACAACAATCTATGACGTTTTCCTCATGAATATTTGTGCCCCACCCGCTCTGCAAAGGGAGTGAATAACACTGCTGCCCTGAGTGACATGTCTGCCTGCTAGAATACTCAGCAGCATGTTGTATATGTAGAACTACAAGTTTCAGCTGTACACACAGGATCTTCCTCTACCTATTCGTGTACAATGCTCTGTGCCCAACATTTGTCTGTTTACTGCCTGCAGCTGCACACCAAGGCCTCCAGCACTGAGTGTGTGAAGGGTTTAATCTTTCCTGAAGAAGGGAGAGGAAGAGGGCAGACAGCAGAAGACGCAGTGCAGGGGGCATGGCCAGCACAGTGACATCTTGTGCACAGACATAGACCTGCTCCTCAGCCTTGTGTACGAAACCTCATCAGAGCAGGGAGAGAAGCTGACATCACAGGTCATGTGACCCTCAGTGAAATCTGAGAAAGGAGCCACTGCAGATGAAGTGAATGATTGGAAACCCCTTACATTTCATTAGTTAGAAATATACAAATAACAAAAAAAACAGAAAACCCCTTTAAGTATGTAAAATACCCTTACAACACAGATAGATAGATAGATAGATAGATAGATAGATAGATAGATAGATGAGACTGCATTACTACCTTAGAGCCATGTAAAAGGCTATGTACTATTCAGACAGGGAAGTCATTTTAAGGGTTAAGAGAAAAATGGTCAAATGACAGTTGATATGTTTGATGTTCTCATGTACATTGTGTAGATTGCACTTCATGACTATGTTGACTGTTATTGTTTGTCTATCAGCCCAGTAATGAGTTTCGTCCAGTTAAAGATGTCCCTTGGAGTCTTTCAGGTGCAGACATCATCCAGAGGGCCAATGACAAAGTAGGGGAGCAGCCCAGCCCTACATGTCAGAGATCTGCGCTGCTGTCCTGCCCCAGAGGTGACCAGTCCAAAGCCATCCTGGCAGTTGTAAAGTAGAAGAGAATGCAGTGCCCTGAAGCAAGGTTACTTTGGCGTTTGGACATTCGTGGACATTTGACCCTATTGCTACTATTATACAAAGCCATCAACTCACTACCTTATTGCACTTTGAAGAGTCCACTTGCCCTGTGATTTATGTTGTTGTGTGCACCTATACTGTTTGATATTTTTGAACTGCATTTTTAATATTTATTGTAATATATCCTGTTGATTTCCACTGTTATTACACTATAGCAACATCACACTGTGGAAAGGGTTAATACACAGTTAATACTGAGAGACTTTGGGACTTCCCACCTGTGCACTGAGAAGCCAGTAAGAGATTTTACAGAGCTACGTTTTGGAGGGAGAAAACCAAACACAGGAAACTTTAGTTTTGTCCAGACTGTTGTCTATGTCTGAAAACTGCTTAGTCATGCCATTGACTTGTATTGAGGCTCAATACAAGTCTATGGCAGACTGGAAATGCAACAATGTTTCTGTTTAGGCTGCAATTGTCAACTCCACTCCTCCCACTGTAAACTTCTGGATCAGATAGAAACTATAAAAGGCAGAACAGTCAGAGCCCCTACTTGTTTGTAGACAGGGACCAGTTCTAAGTAGAAGAGACTCTACTGCGCAAGTCACCAGAAGACACTGAAATGGGGATACTGAGCCATAGACCCTGAGCCACCAGCCCTTTGACCAGGGAACAAGCCAGATGACCAAGCCACAGACCCTGGGTCAACAGCCCTTTGGCCATCCTTCTGAGAGGGACAGCTAGCTCAGGCCTTTTCTTAACACAAACCCTTCTTCAGCTTGGGAGGAGACTGGAGAAGCCGGCCCTATGCCTCGTCTCAGGGAGGAGACTGGAGAAGCCGGCTCTGTGCTTCGTCTCAGGGAGGAGACTGGAGAAGCCGGCCTTAAGCCTCATCTCAGGGAGGAGACTGTAGAAGCCGGCCCTATGCCTCGTCTCAGGGAGGAGACTGGAGAAGCCGGGCCTATGCCTCATCTCAGGGAGGAGACTGGAGAAGCCGGCCCTATGCCTCGTGTCAGGAAGGAGACTGGAGAAGCCGGCCCTGTGCCTCGTCTCAGGGAGGAGACTGGAGAAGCCGGCTCTGTGCCTCGTCTCAGGGAGGAGACTGGAGAAGCCGGCCTTATGCCTCATCTCAGGGAGGAGACTGTAGAAGTCGGCCCTATGCCTCGTCTCAGGGAGGAGACTGGAGAAGCCAGCCCCTATGCCTCATCTCAGGGAGGAGACTGGAGAAGCCGGGCCTATGCCTCATCTCAGGGAGGAGACTGGAGAAGCCGGCCCTATGCCTCGTGTCAGGAAGGAGACTGGAGAAGCCGGCCCTGTGCCTCGTCTCAGGGAGGAGACTGGAGAAGCCGGCCCTATGCCTCATCTCAGAGAGGAGACTGGAGAAGCCGGCCCTATGCCTCGTGTCAGGAAGGAGACTGGAGAGCCGGCCCTGTGCCTCGTCTCAGGGAGGAGACTGGAGAAGCCAGCCCTATGCCTCGTCTCAGGGAGGAGACTGGAGAAGCCAGCCCTATGCCTCGTCTCAGGGAAGGAGACTGGAGAAGCCAGCCCTATGCCTCATCTCAGGGAGGAGACTGGAGAAGCCGGCCCTATGCCTCGTCTCAGGGAGGAGCTGGAGAAGCCAGCCCTATGCCTTGTCTCAGGGAGGAGACTGGAGAAGCCCAGCCCTAATGCCTCGTCTCAGGGAGGAGACTGGAGAAGCCAGCCCTATGCCTCATCTCAGGGAGGAGACTGCAGAAGCCAGCCCTATGCCTCATCTCAGGGAGGAGACTGGAGAAGCCAGCCCTATGCCTCATCTCAAGGGAGGAGACTGGAGAAGCCAGCCCTATGCCTCATCTCAGGGGAGGAGACTGGAGAAGCCGGCCCTATGCCTCGTCTCAGGGAGGAGACTGGAGAAGCCAGCCCTATGCCTCATCTCAGGGAGGAGACTGGAGAAGCCAGCCCTATGCCTCGTCTCAGGGAGGAGACTGGAGAGCCAGCCCTATGCTCATCTCAGGGAGGAGACTGCAGAAGCCAGCCCTATGCCTCATCTCAGGGAGGAGACTGGAGAAGCCAGCCCTATGCCTCGTATCAGGGAGGAGACTAGAGAAGCCAGCCCTATGCCTCATCTCAGGGAGGAGACTGGAGAAGCCGGCCCTATGCCTCGCACACCGGTCACTGCAGACCCTGAATCTCAAGACGTATTTTCCACTGGGGTGCACCACGCCTTACCATCCCTACCAGAGGGTAACAAAGCCTGGTGTCTCCTTCATGGTATCTGGGGGACCCATCGTAGTATTGTGGCCACCCCAAACCAGGCCACTGTACTTATATGCATTGTCTATTGAAACCTACGGTCGTCTCAAGTTGTTTTTCTTTTTTATTTCACGATCACAAACCTGGGGGCCCCCAGCGGCCATGTCATACCATCAGGCCCCCTCTCTCCTGATTGGCTGTCACACTTTACCACACTTTAATTTTAAAATTAGGGATTCACTTTAAAATCTTTCTGCCCACATGAAGTCCTAGCAGTAGAAGGTCTTTTAGAGGGATTGGAGGTCACAATCATCGGACTGGTGGCCCCCGCTCAGCGACCATCACCTTAAATGCGGAATCGGAAGGATTGACTCAAGGAGCTGCTCCGTCTTAATGGACTTTTCATGTAATAAACTTTTCAGCAGCGACAAGTGTCTCTTTAATGAAAGAACAGGAGCCCGCGGAAAAAGACGAAAAAATCCAATTCCTGGCCGCCCTGACTGATGTTCTCACCTCACCGCAGTTCCAATATTTCCTCCTAAACTTTCTGAAGTCTATTGAGTTAGGCAGAATGAGTGCAGATGGCTGCAAGTGACAGGCGGCGTCATCTGCCCGGAAACTAGAGGAAGGAGAAAAGAAGAAGGCCGAGATACATTGTAACAGATAATGTCATTTATTATCTCTGCTCCGAAGATTTACTGCACCGGCTTTTCAGGAAGACCTGATGGAACCTTAAACATGTAAAATATAGGAATCAGTGGAGAAAAGCGGAACAGTGGCAAATATGTCAGGATGCTGAATAAATCAGGAACAGACAGAGAAATCCATTAGAAGACGTATTTAGCTGCTTCGTATGACACATGGAGGAAGGAGAGGATACGCTGAGGAGGTTCTCATGTAGCGCATCCCAGGGCAGAGACAAATTGGACTATTACAAGGGAAAAAGGCATAAGGAGCTCTACTTCACCATATAAAAGCTATGGTACATATCAAATAGTACAGTCACTCTGTATATACTGTAAATACACGGTGTTATACACCAGAGCTGCACTCACTATTCTGCTGGTGCAGTCACTGTGTACATACATTACTTATCCTGTACTGATCCTGAGTTACATCCTGTATTATACTCCAGAGCTGCACTCACTATTCTGCTGGTGCAGTCACTGTGTACATACATTACTTATCCTGTACTGATCCTGAGTTACATCCTGTATTATACTCCAGAGCTGCACTCACTATTCTGCTGGTGTAGTCACTGTGTACATACAATACTTATCCTGTACTGATCCTGAGTTACATCCTGTATTATACTCCAGAGCTGCACTCACTATTCTGCTGGTGCAGTCACTGTGTACATACATTACTTATCCTGTACTGATCCTGAGTTACATCCTGTATTATACTCCAGAGCTGCACTCACTATTCTGCTGGTGCAGTCACTGTGTACATACATTTCTTATCCTGTACTGATCCTGAGTTACATCCTGTATTATACTCCAGAGCTGCACTCACTATTCTGCTGGTGCAGTCACTGTGTACATTGCATTACTTATCCTGTACTGATCCTGAGTTACATCCTGTATTATACTCCAGAGCTGCACTCACTATTCTGCTGGTGCAGTCACTGTGTACGTACATTACTTATCCTGTACTGATCCTGAGTTACATCCTGTATTATACTCCAGAGCTGCACTCACTATTCTGCTGGTGCAGTCACTGTGTACATTGCATTACTTATCCTGTACTGATCCTGAGTTACATCCTGTATTATACTCCAGAGCTGCACTCACTATTCTGCTGGTGCAGTCACTGTGTACATACATTACTTATCCTGTACTGATCCTGAGTTACATCCTGTATTATACTCCAGAGCTGCACTCACTATTCTGCTGGTGCAGTCACTGTGTACATACATTACTTATCCTGTACTGATCTGAGTTACATCCTGTATTATACCCAGAGCTGCACTCACTATTCTGCTGTGCAGTCACTGTGTTCATACATTACTTATCCTGTACTGACCCCTGAGTTACATCCTGTATTATACTCCAGAGCTGCACTCACTATTCTGCTGGTGCAGTCACTGTGTACATACATTACTTATCCTGTACTGATCCTGAGTTATATCCTGTATTATACTCCAGAGCTGCACTCACTATTCTGCTGGTGCAGTCACTGTGTACATACATTACTTATCCTGTTACTGATCCTGAGTTTACATCCTGTATTATACTCCAGAGCTGTCACTCACTATTCTGCTGGTGCAGTCACTGTGTACATACATTACTTATCCTGTACTGATCCTGAGTTACATCCTGTATTATACTCCAGAGCTGCACTCACTATTCTGCTGGTGCAGTCACTGTGTACATACATTACTTATCCTGCACTGATCCTGAGTTACATCCTGTATTATACTCCAGAGCTGCACTCACTATTCTGCTGGTGCAGTCACTGTGTACATACATTACTTATCCTTTACTGATCCTGAGTTACATCCTGTATTATACTCCAGAGCTGTACTCACTATTCTGCTGGTGCAGTCACTATGTACATACATTACTTATCCTGTACTGATCCTCAGTTACATCCTGTATTATACTCCAGAGCTGCACTCACTATTCTGCTGGTGCAGTCACTGTGTACATACATTACTTATCCTGTACTGATTCTGAGTTACATCCTGTATTATACTCCAGAGCTGCACTCACTCACTATTCTGCTGGTGCAGTCAGAGCTGCACTCACTCTTTTATATTTACAGGTGATACTAAGCTCTGTAAAGTAGTCAGCATAGAGGAGATAACATAGCATTGCAGAGAGATTTCGGGACGATGGAGGCTTGGGCAGAGAAATGTTAAATGAAGTTGAATGTAGATAAATTTAATGTCATGCACTCGGGCCCGACATTGGTAAATCACCGGGTACTGCTGGACAGTAAACTGAACATTAGTGCACAGTGTCAGGCAGCTGCTTCCAAGGCTAATAAATTAAGGTGTCAATGGAAGGCATCATTGCTGCGGGCAAGAATGCAGCTTTGCAGCGGCACCTGATTGGGTGCTGAGGAGGGCGACCACGGGAATTAGGGGAATGGGTGGAAGATGTAAAAACTCATACTCCATTTGTCCATCCTCAAAAACAAACCCACCGCAACTTCTACCCAGTTTCTTGCTTTGAGTTAAATGCATCCGAAAAGGTTGGCGGCTTTATTCATAGGAGAAGACTCAGGTATTATAACTGACACATNGGGGGGGGTTATTACCGATTTTGCACAGGAGCCCAGAAGCTCGAGGCTGCACCTCTGATGGTGAAGTATCATCGTGTGCTGCCGACCGAGAGGTGAAGAATCAGTCTCGGCTGTGGTGTAATATTAATGTGGCGGGTATGGTTTCCGGATCGGCTCCGGCGGTTGGGAGTATTTACACTGATTACTTTTGACTTTCCCGTCCGTTTCTGTGCAGACAGAGCTGGTAAAGCTGTCAGTGCGCTCGTCTCCGTGTACGGTTCCATCAGCCGCACTGTGAGAGGCAGCTACCGGTGGCTACAGCAGTAATTCTGACTGACAGCAGCGCTGAAACCGTCTCGCAGCGACACCGCACATTATGATCACGCTAATGAGGTTCCAGCCAAAAAAAAAACCTTACCGGCAAAAATCATCACTTTTCTCCCTTATAATTGGAAAGAATATCGATGACATCATGTGGTTTGAATATGAGATTCCCCATCATCCCTGACAGTCTATAGTAAAAATAATAAGTAAATAGATCTGTCAGCAGAAAACTCACTGATAAAGCAGTGTAATGAGATTTTTAACTTAACGATGCATGCATTTCTTAATTATGGAAAAAAAGTACTTTTAATCCATATGTAAATGAGCAGTTTAGTGTCCTGAGGGCGGGTCCTAGACACTCTGGGCACCCTCCCTCCTCCTGCCTCCTCTGCCAGCCACTCCTTCTCCTTCTTGATGGACAGGGTCAGGTTCCTGCATAGGCATCTTGTCTGGCCCAGGGGTTGGCAGAGGAGGCAAAAATAGCAAGGGTGCACAGAGGGGCTTAGAACTGCCCTCAGGGCACCAAACTGCTCATTTGCATATGGATTAAAAGTACTTTCTCTCCAGGATAAAGCAACAGATTGCTAAATTAAAGGTTAGCTAGCAAGACAAGGCATGGTGTCTGGTGTAACAGGGACTTTGCTGCTGACAGATCCATTTCATTGTTATTTTTTTATTACTGTTATTATTATTATTATTAGATACATTTTTTATATGATTGTTAAATGTTTACCGTACAGCCTCCGATTAAGGCTCTGTTCACATCAGCCTTGTGGCTTCAGATCCTTTGCATGATGGCCACCGCTTTCCAGTTGACTCATAATAGGGTCCATCAGGTTCCTCTGAGCTGTCTGTCCCATGTCCTGATGGAAAATAATAATGCTATATACAACGTTATACATGCCGTTCCCCAGACCTGCAGGTATCTGTAATTGTACATAGTTCTGTACTGTAATGTTATGCAGTTTTATTGTATTGGTAGCTGCAGCGGTATGGTTGGGGCAATAATTGGCACTTGGCAGGAACAGGGTTAACCTGTTCCTTCCCTCTTAGGGGCTGGTCCTGCTTCCTGTCATAAGGGGGAGTTCCAGTCTAGAAAGAGAAGGGAAAGGAAGCACATATCAGAGCTCCTACTCCCCGGAACCAGAACAGAACTTATTCTCCTGTGAGACCAACACTCCAGAGAGATCAGCAAAATCAACAGCACTGCTTCCAGAATCAGTGCGACAAGACAGCAGAGTGATCAGCAAAATACAGCTTTACAGACACTGCTGCTGGTGAGGGGCTACAGCTCAGACACCACCACCTAAACCACCACTAAGCCAGACTAACATCAAGCCTGTATTACAGTGGATACCTATATCCACAAGTGTCTGCTAGAGCCGAACCGACTGCGGTCCAACCTGCCACCATACAGTACCTCCTCATCTGGTCTCAGAATCTTTGTATTTACTGCTGCTGGATTGTAATATAATTATACGTTCACGTCTGGCCTCATTCTCTAGACCACCGTTCGACTACAGTGATCCACAGGGAGCAATGGCCTGAAGGAGCACACGATGACACAACACCTCATCAGGGCCACCACCACTCCCATACTCTGCACCGGATCCTCAGGGACTCGCTGCATGTGGTCAGACATGACGGAATCTGTGATGAGGGCTCTGATGTAGATAGAAGCACAGTCTTAAGTATGATGGCTTCTCTGGTCTTCTCCTTCTGTCTCCTTGGTTGTCCAGAGCTCTGCATTCTGCTTCATATTGTCCACATGTTCTTCACTTCATCTCAGAGGCTCCTTGGATAATGGAGCTGGGCCCCTCAGCTAATGGGCCCTATGATTGTAACCTTGGTATTTACTCACATAGTGTCACTACCTGCACCGAGAACACTGCCATGCTTCAAGATGCTGAAGAACATTGACATTTGTGCATGAAAATGTATTTTCCAAGAATATACAAGATGGAGAAGTAAGCCAGACTTCATTTTCCGTTTTCCGCCCTCAGCAGTAGTTATGTTGTGGCTCTGGTGACATTTGCAGTATACTACAACATACTTGCTGACAAAATTACATAAACCTTGACAGAAACCAATGAACTCTATTTTAAGTCAATGGGACCTTTTGGTCACTGTTCAGATTGCAAGTACGATAGATATAGTACACTGTCCGGGTTTGGGGTGGCCCTTATGCTACGCTGGGTCCCCAGGCCCCGTTGAGGTGTCACCACATGTTGCTGCACTGGGGATTGTAAGGCGTGGTGCACCCCAATACAGGCAGTGCACTGAGCGGCTTCTCCAGTCTCCTCTCTGGCAGAAGAAGGTTCTGTGCTGAGGAAAGGCCTGAACTAGCGATCCTTCCCTCTCTTAGAAGGCAGGTACCCTGACCAAAGAGCTGGTAATTAAGTCATCTGGCTGGCCCTCTGGTTAGAGGGCTGAAGACCCAGGGTCTGTAGCAGAGGATCCCCATCCCAGCGTCCTCTTCTGGTCACTTATGCAGTCTGACAGAGTCTTCCCAACTAAACACTGGTCCCTAAATGCAGACAACTAGGGGCTCCGACTGCATTTACATTTTCCAACTGAACTAGAGCATTCTAGTGGGAAGGGTGGAGTGGAGAAGCACAGCTTAAACAGAAACATTGTTGAAATTTTAGTCTGTGATAGACTTGTATAGAGTTTCAATACAAGTCTACAGGAATGAATAAGCTGTTTTTCCATACATAAACAAGTCTTCCGACATAAACGACAGAGCTAAAGCAGACAGTCAAAAGGTCAGTGTGTCTGTTATTTCCCTGCAAAACTTTGTATAGTACCTTATAACAACTGTGAAAGAGTTCAAACTTCTCAGTGCATGGATGTAAAGTCCCAAAGTCTCTCAGTATTAGCTGGCTGTGAATTAACCCTTTCCACAGTGCAGTGCAGCTATACTGCAGCAACTTGACTACCTTAGACCACAATAGACAATTTATGGAAGTGCAGTGGCCGGGTTTGGAGTGGCCTCAACACTACGATGGGTCCCCTGGCACTTTCGAGGTGTCACCACGTGTTGCTGTACTCCGGAGGGGATGGTACGGTGTGGTGTAAGTCCAGAGAGTCAGGGTCTGCAGTAAACCAGTTTGTTTTTTTATTGGAAGAGTGCAAGTGCAAAACAATACAGGCAGTGCACTGAGCGGCTTCTCCAGTCTCCTCCCTGGAAGAAGATGGCTCATGATGAGGAAAGGCCTGAGCTAGCTGTCCCTCTCTCTTAGATAGCTGGTACCCTGGTCAAAGAGCTGGTGGTCCAGGATCTGTGGCTTGGTTGTCTGGCTTGCTCCCTGGTCAAAGAGCTGGTGGCCCAGGGTCTGTAGCTCAGTTTTCCCTTCTCAGGGCCTTCTTCTGATTTCTTGTGCAGTCTAGCAGAGTCTCTTCTACTAATAGCATAGCATAGAATTCCTGATGTCGTGCTCTAGCATAGCAACAGTTTTACAAGTCCCCAAAAGTTTCTGCGATGATGACTTGCATTCAGATATCCACTACAAAGGAACCCTGTACTCCAAGTCCCATTCTAGTGGCTAAAAGAAACAATGTTGCAATTCCAGTCTGCCAAAGACTTGTATTGACCCTCAATACAAGTCAATGGGAATAACAAATGAGTTTTCAGATGTAAACAACAATCTAGACAAAGCTAAACCAGTCAGTCGAAAGTTCACCATGTCTGGTTTTCTCCCTCAAAAACTTAGGTCTGCAAAGCAATGTAAGGAAACTTTTTTCTTATAGTAACTGGAAAGTATACCACACTGAGCAGTAGCTTCTCCATGCATATACAGAAAGTCGCAAAGTCTCTCAATATTAGCTGGTTATGTATTAACCCTTTCCACAGTGCAAATACAGTGTAGTAACAGTGCTAACAGGATATATTACAATAAACATCTAAAATACAGTTCAACAATATAACAGTATAAGTCTAAACAACGACATACATCATAGTGCAGGTTAACCCTTCCAAGTGCACTAAAGTAGTGAATTGATAGCTTTGCGATAGTAGCAATAGGGGCAAATTTCCACAAATTTCTATATTCTATATACCCTTGCTCCAGGACTCTACAGTAGTGCCAATATAAACGGAGTCTAGGATCTGACTAACTGGACACAAATCAGTTTCTCGGGACAGGGGCAATTATAAAGGCAGTATTTGACCTCATCCTTGTGTAACCCCTTGTTCTGACGCTACCTCTTGGCTTCTGACCTCGGCTTGTATTGACTCCGCTCTAGTGTTATCCCTTGATATTGACGTAACCTCCTGGCTCCTGACCTCGGCTTGTATTGACTCCGCTCTAGTATTATTCCTTGATATTGACGTGACCTCCTGGCTCTTAACCTTGGCTTGGTAATATTCCTGTGTCCCTGTATTCCGTCTTTGTCTGTTGTTTTCTCCTATTGTTCCCCTGCCTGTAAGCCCCAGCACTTACGTAAGCTAGGGACCGCCGTCCAGTTGCGCACCGTCAGTTAGGACGGACTGTGCAAGTAGGCAGGGACAGTGGTGCGGGATTGAGCTCAGGGCTGCACTATTCCCTGATATGTGACCATATTTCTGTATAAATAAGTGGATCTCCATCAAAGCTTTTGCAGTGGACCTGACATCACACAGGACTGAACATTACCCAATTTTGGCCCTAAGTATTAATATTTGAATCGGATCTTTCACGGTCACGTATGGCTCCAGATGTCCAGTCTCTTGGTAAGTCTCCGTCAGTTTTCCTTCCTACGAGCGCAGAGTACGTGAATAGCTCGTTGATCGCTGTGATTACTTTTCCTGTTCCGTTTTTAATTTCCACAATCATGTTCTATTCTTGTTCTGTACAGAGCTGCCAAGTCAAACTTTTTACTCTGCTGTTTCGCCCCAGGGCACCAGAATTTGCATTAAGCTTTCAAATATCTGTCAGTTTCTTTCAACTCCAGCAGTTTCCAAGTCTCTGAACTCCTTCCCCGACCCTGAGAATTATAGTAAGAGAGACTTATTTTGGTTTTGGAGTGAGTGATTAATGGAGACGTCTACGTCCCTCCGTACACACTGGTCTGCGATCCTTTCTGTTCATCCATTGGTCCTTCCAACTCCGACCCCTTCACCTCCACTACATTCATTTTTCTTCTCTTTCTGTCCTTTCACTCTTTCAGAATGGTCATTGCCCCTTTGTCTCCTGTAACCTGTGCTCGACCTTCTTTCAAGGTCATATTTTCAACCCACCAGACTCAATAACCGCCTATGCAGGCCTCGCCCCCTGGAAACCAGCAGGGGTAACAGTTGAGTGCTGATCTTGTTAGTCGGCGCTCAATGTTTTTGACTGCACATGTCCTGGGTTACGTGACCCATTGTCTGGCCGATTAAAACAGGCAACCTACTGGCCACAGGTTGCCTGTGATTGGAATTTATTTGCGACATTAGCGTTTTTCGTATTTTGTATACTTGTTATTTGACCTCGGCTTGTACCTGGACCTTGTTATACCCTTTTGGACTGATGCAACCTCCTGGCTTTTGACTTCCACTTCCCTGGTTCCAGTTTTTGCTTCTGTTTAGGATTGTCTTCTTGGTTTCAGATCCCGGCCTAGTAACATTTACGCACCTGTTGTATCTATTTTGTCTGTGGTTTGTCTACCATTGTTCTGTTCCCTTTAAGGCCCTGCACTTACGCTAAGCAAGGGACCGCTGTCCAGTTGTGCACCGTCAGTTAGGATGGTTCAAGAAAGTAGGTAGGGATTGTGGTGTAGGTGGAGCTTAGGGCTGCACTATTCCATACCTATGTGGTGACACTTTGTGCTTGTGATCGGTAGGTAAAAAAATACTAAAAGTGGCCCCGAGTTGTAGTTGGATCCATATTGATGGAAGGCGGGCCTGTAATACCATATTGTAGCACATTATACGACCACAACAAAGCCAAATACCACAGTACATCACAAAATACTGCCAGCAGCACAAAATACATCCCCAAAAACTTCCACTGCCCGTGAGGAGGGCCCAGGCGGACCCCACGGTATCGGCCCACTGGGAAATTTCCCTGTAAGGTCTATGGCTAATTCACCCCTGCTTCTGTTGATGCACGTCATACAGTACATACCCAATAACAGTGCCAT
>ONZH01021391.1:0-31041 GCA_900303285.1 Rhinella marina
AATTAGAAGCACATTTTGTCCCTTGACATTACTCAACCACTTGTAGCTGCTGATAATGGAGAAAGCTCTTGATAAGAAAAGGGAAAGTGCCTTACATCACATTCCGGCATTCCGATAAAATGGCAGGCTTGGTAGGCTGATACTGCCTGGGGTAATGCCAGAGGATCCGCTAGTCCTGCGGAAAAAAACAAGAAGTTACACGACTAAACAAAGTAATTCCAGATTTCAAGGTTTATCACTTTCCAATATATATTATGTTTCAATTTCTCTCAGTTTTCAAAGAATGTAACTACCTTTTTTTACACCCAAAGACTGAAAACCTGTAAAGCCCTGGTCCCAGCTATATGGGTCGCAGCAGTCGCAATTGCCCAGGCCCATCACAGATAATCGTCATCAAGTAATCATCACTGTGCCGCCTGAGCAGGGCAGAGTAAAGCTCCGGACACAGGCCAGAAGAAGCCTGCACGAAACTAAGTATTTGAGTTTATTGTTTTTTTATTTGGCACCATGCTGTTAGGCCACTGTGTGGGGCAGGTCATTATGGGTGCATCTACTGGGGCACTAAATAGGGGCATTTTGTACTGGCACACATTATGGGCAGACACCATGGGGACATTGGCTCTACTGGGGGGCACTAAGGGAGAACATTTTTTTTGGACTGGCATACATTTTAAGAGGCATTTTTTCCATTCGTACATATTTTAAGGGGACATTTTTTGCCATGGCACGCATTATATGGGGGTACTTTTTGTACTGGCACATATTATAAGGCAGCTTTTTGTACTGGAGCACATTATAAGGGTTTTTTTTTATAATGGTACACTTTATAAGGGGGTATTCATGTTCTGGCCCACGCTGTAAGGGTTTTTTTTTTTTGCACTGGAACACATTGTAAAGCGGCATTTTTGTACTGGCAAACATTATGCTATGTACTATGGGGAACATGATTACTAGTATGGGCACAATTGGGGCATAATTACTTTTTTATTGTAAACACTAAGTGCACTCGGGCAAATAATTATTACTATTGGTGGGACTTAGAGGAGCACTATTACTGTGGGGGGCACTTTGGCAAAGTATCAACTTAGCAGTAAGGCTAGGAGCACCCATGTCCCTAGCCAAAAAGCACTGAGGGAAGAAGGGGTTCAAGCTTAACTCTTGGACCAGGACCCTTGAGCCTTTAGCTACACCCCTGAAAGTCCTGCTCGGAGATGAGAGGTGGATACAACAGTATCCAGTCTACAAAATCACCTTTGACCTGAAGAGCCCATATTTACTAGGAAAGAAAGTTTTCATTTAGGCCCCATGCACACAATCGTATCCATTCTGCAGTCCATAAATCCAGGATCCCCAAAATATGAATGCAGAGCATGTGCTGTTCACATTTTATTTGTGGACCTATTGTTTCCAATGGGTCTGTGGTCTGCATTTTGCGGTATTGTTTGTGGCAGATACACGTCGCGACATAGACCACACCAATAGTTCTACAATTAATGAAAACAGGAAGATGCTATGACATTAGATCATTCATTAATTGTAGAACTATTGGTGTGGTCTATGTCGCGACGTGTATCTTCCACAAACAATACGTGGGTAAAACAAAGAGGGAGTTCAGTAGGCGCATTGGAGAACACCTGTCGAATATTAGGAAGGAGGATGACACACCAATAGTGCAGCATGTAAAGGAGTTCCACCCTGGGGTTGAAGATTGTATTACCTTTCAGGGAATGGAACATATCAGGAACCCTCCACGAGGAGGGGATATCGACAATTTATTGTTGCGGAAAGAAGCACACTGGATGTTTACGCTACATACAGTTAAACCATTTGGACTCAATGATTTTATATCATACACCTGCTTTATATAACAGACATATGATCTGTGAGGGTCCATCTGTGGCCTTGGTAGGCTAATGACAATAATAGATATCTGTATTGAATTGTCCAGGGCCATATACGAATTAAAAAGGTCCCCTTGTGACCTCACAGACATCCCTAATGTTTCATCTATATCATCCAGGATGACATACTGTATTGACAACTAGGAAGATCATCCTTGATGTCCCATCACGTCCTGTGGTAATGTGTATCCCTTTGGATGCACATATATATATAATTCTGGACTATGGGGGCTATACTAGATATATTCCCATACATGGGACAGTGGCCTCTCATTACTGTTGTAATGTCCCCTGTTCCAGACATACTACTGAGTTTTATACATATGCCCTGACATCTAAGCAATTATCTGTCCTTTATCCATAATGCCTACAGTGGCTTTAAGCAGTTAACAATAGCAGAGGCACAAGCAGACTTACCAGCTGCCGTGGAAGACGAGCCTCCGCTATAGCTCCTCCCAGTAGGCGTGGCCTTTTCTATTTCTACAGCGGCTCTGTACGGCCGCGCTACGGCCGTTACAGTGCGCGTCTCTAAGCTGCACGCGTGCCATCAGAGGCGTGCAGCGTCCTGCAAGTGTGCACCCACAAGCTACTGGATACCACGTGTAGGGGTCTCCAGTGTTATCTGTTTCTCCTATAGCTCCTGAGGACATGTCATCATATTAGGGGACATAGAAACGCGTTGAGCAAATGGAGTTTGTTCTGTGAACAGTGGAATAACCTATAGCGCAATTATAAAAGCTGTCAGTGCCCTGTTTATGTGTACATAAAGAAACAAACAATAGTACACTAGTGGCTAGCTAATAGCTCTGCATTGTAAGTTGCCCTAATTAAAGAGACACGTCTGAATGAATATTGGCTATATCTAGCAACTTAGTGTCTCTGGTTAAGGACAACAAGACCAAAATAGCTCTCAGTTTTAGTGGAAGTGGCTGTATCGGATATTTGGTACAATTAATACTAGCCCAACCACTCTACTGCAGCCTGTATGTATTATTTTGGCAATACAGCCACATTTTTAACGAGTATATCAATAAAATTGTTTTTAAGCGTCATATTTTCAGGCAGTGAATCTACTCAGAGAAGCACATAGCCTTCATGCTGCCTGAGGCAAAAATTGAACCAGCAGCATCCCTTCCCTCCAGCTAGTAGCGTGCCTATGGTGTTTTGCACCTGCGGCGGGTGCTTTCTCTGCCCCCCCCCCCCCATATGTTAAAAAATTGTACCCCCTCACAGTAGTATTGCCCTCATTGTACAAACTTCACAGTAATTTTGTACAGATATGTGCCCCCTCACAGTAGTTATACCCACATTGTGCCCTCTCACAGTAGTTATGCCCACATTGTGCCCTCTCACAGTAGTTATGCCCACATTGTGCCCCCTCACACACTTGTAATGCCCTCTTTGTGCCCCTTCACAGTAATAATCCCCATTGTGCCCCCTTCACAGTAATAATCCTCATTGTGCCCCATTTATAGTAATAATCCTCATTGTGCCCCATTTATAGTAATAATGCCCACTGTGCCCCTTCACAGTAATAATGCCCACTGTGCCCCTTCACAGTAATTATGCCGTCTGTGCCCCCTTTACAGTAATAATGCCATCTGTGCCCCCTTCATTGTAGTAATGCCCTCTGGCTCTGTACCCCCTCCATAGTAAAAATGCCCACTGTGCACCCTTCACATTAGTAATGCCCTCTGTGCCCCTCAGGAGTAGTAATGCCCTCTCTGCCCCCCTCCATAGTAAAAATGCCCACTGTGCACCCTTCACATTAGTAATGCCCTCTGTGCCCCCTGCAGAGTAGTAATGCCCTCTGTGCCCCCTCCAGAGTAGTAGTAATGCCCCCTGTGCCCCCTCCAGAGTAGTAATGCCCCCTCTGTATTAAAAACAAACAAACAAACAAAAAACACAGCAGCTACTCACCTTGTCCTGTTCCTGAAGTCCTCTCTTCTCTGCAGGCACAGGTCGCTCTGCAGCTAGCTATGTGTGGGCGGAGCTTATGCAGATTTTCGGGCTGCAGGCTCCGCCCACACATTCCAGCAGCGCGCGATCCGTGCCTGCAGCCTGAATGGTGGAGCGGGGAGAAGTCTCTGCTTCACCATTCAAAGCTCCCTGAGGGAGAGGAGGAGCGCGGGGAGGTGAGTGACAGGACCCAGCTCCCTGCGCTCCAGCAATGAGCGCTTCCATCTGTATTGATGGAAGTGCTCATTGCTCTGGCGCCCCCTGAGAGCTGGCACCGGGGGCGGACCCCACTAAAAATTGATATTGGTTACAATTATAACCTAACCAGAAAGTTATATGCACCACACCTAAAAATAAAAGTTCATTGTGTTCAGAGTTGATACATGTCACTTTGGCCTAAATTTACGTATATATATATATATATATATATATATATATATATATATATATATAGAGAGAGAGAGAGAGAGAGAGAGAAATTCAGCTGCTATGTTTGCAAAATCTACATTCTGAGAACACACAGCATACACTATATAAAAATATAACCTAATACTTAATACACACAACCGCTTTCAAGCAAATTTGCGGCAAACAGCAATTATACACAAAAATTGCATGTAAATTAAAATTTAAGACTAAAATGTGCAGAGAAACAAAACAGCAGAACTCGTTCCATGAAACAAAAACATTTACTTATACAGTCACACAGATAGAAAATGCAAACACATAAAAAAACTTACCTACGTCTTCACTTGCGAATCTTACAAGGCGCCTAGCCACATAAAGTGGGTCCTCTCCACCTTCAAGCATTCGGCCAAGCCAATACAGGGAAGCATTCTGATCTGATCCGCGCATTGACTTGTGAAGAGCAGATATACAGTTGTAGTGCTCTTCTCCTTTAATGTAAAAAGTGACGCACATGTTAATAAAAGTCACAAACTAACTAAAATACGCTGTATATTTCATAAGGAAAAACAACAGCATAATGACGATATAGAGGCTATGGAAACTCTGGTCACACTTACTATTAAAATGGCTCCCTTAGCTCAAAAAGTGATGCTCAAATGCACATAATCTAAACTGTGATATCTCAATAGTAATATTAAAGAAGAACTCCCGCAAACATTTTTATTCCATGTCCTTCTAGAAATGTACATGATGTAATCTGTAGTGAATGTCATTTTCATACCAGTAGCTGAATTTTTGAGTTATATCATCCTGAAGTTTCTTATCTGTGTCATGTGACTAGGAATTAGACCCACCAACTCACACAGCACCTTATGTGTGGACAGGAAGTCTAATTTTCTATGCATTCCTATGGGAGCCTCACTTTCAGTCTCATAGGAATGAATAGAGAAGTGACTGGCTTCCTGTCCTGGGTCAGTTGGAGGTCAGGGAGTTGGTCACATGACCCAGCTACAATAAGAAGAGAGAGTGGAAACTCTCAATTTCAGCCTCTGATAAGAAAATGACATTCACTACAGATTACATCATGCACCTTTCTAACAGGTCAGAGAATAAAAATTTTTGCGGGAGTTCTTCTTTAAGTACTGCAGCATTTGGGGTTTCATTTAAAACTAGGTACAATGAATGTTTTATTTAGTAGATGAGAAAGCCAGGCAATGATCAGGAATGAAAGTTCATTCCCAATAATTGCCTGCTAACTAGCTGCATTTACATGCAGCAGTGATGTGGACGTATCTGGCTGAACAATCCTTTGTCCCCATACAGTACAGTCATGGCCAAAAGTTTTGAGAATGATACAAATATTAATTTTTACAAAGTCTACTGCTTCAGTTTTTATAATGGCAATTTGCATATACTCCAGAATGTTATAAAGAGTGATCAGCTTAAGAGCAATTACTTGTAAAGTCAATATTTGCGTAGAAAATGAACTTTATCCCCCAAAACACATTTCAACATCATTGCAGCCCTGCCTTAAAAGGACCAGCTAACATCGTTTCAGTGATTGCTCTATTAACACAGGTGTGGGTGTTGATGAGGACAGGGCTGGAGATCAATCTGTCATGATTAAGTAAGAATGACACCACTGGACACTTTAAAAGGAGGCTGGTGCTTGGCATCATTGTTTCTCTTCTGTTAACCATGGTTATCTCTAAAGAAACACATGCAGTCATCATTGCACTGCACAAAAATGGCCTAACAGGGAAGAGTATCGCAGCTAGAAAGATTGCACCTCAGTCAACAATCTATCACATCATCAAGAACTTCAAGGAGAGAGGTTCCATTGTTGCCAAAAAGGCTCCAGGGCGCCCAAGAAAGACCTGCAAGCGCCAGGACCGTCTCTTAAAAGTGTTTCAGCTGCGGGATCGGGCTACCAGCAGTGCAGAGCTTGCTCAGGAATGGCAGCAGGCAGGTGTGAGTGCATCTGCACGCACTGTGAGGCGGAGACTCTTGGAGCATGGCCTGGTCTCAAGGAGGGCAGCAAAGAAGCCACTTCTCTCCAGAAGAAACATCAGGGACAGACTGATATTCTGCAAAAGGTACAGGGAGTGGACTGCTGAGGACTGGGGTAAAGTCATTTTCTCTGATGAATCCCCTTTTCGATTGTTTGGGACATCTGGAAAACAGCTTATTCGGAGAAGACGAGGTGAGCGTACCACCAGTCTTGTCTCCTGCCAACTATAAAGCATCCTGAAACCATTCATGTGTGGGGTTGCTTCTCAGCCAAGGGAATCGGCTCTCTCACAGTCTTGCCTAAAAACACAGCCATGAATAAAGAATGGTACCAGAATGTCCTCCGAGAGCAACTTCTCCCAACCGTCCAAGAGCAGTTTGGCGATCAACAATGCCTTTTCCAGCATGATGGAGCACCTTGCCATAAAGCAAAGGTGATAACTAAATGGCTCAGGGAACAAAACATAGAGATTTTGGGTCCATGGCCTGGAAACTCCCCCATCTTAATCCCATTGAGAACTTGTGGTCAATCATCAAGAGATGGGTGGACAAACAAAAACCTACAAATTCTGACAAAATGCAAGCATTGATTGTGCAAGAATGGACTGCTATCAGTCAGGATTTGGTCCAGAAGTTGATTGAGAGCATGCCAGGGAGAATTGCAGAGGTCCTGAATAAGAAGGGTCAACATGCAAATATTGACTTGCTGCATAACTCATTCTAACTGTCAATATAAGCTTTTGTTACTCATAATATGATTGCAATTATATTTCTGTATGTGATAAAAACATCTGACAAACACACATAAAAACCAGAGGGCAGCAGATCATGTGAAAATATAATATTTGTGTCATTCTCAAAACTTTTGGCCATGACTGTACACTAGTTTGTCAGCACCACATCCCTGAATATTAGGTGCTGCATGGAAGCTCTGTGACACTTTACATGGGCCAGTTATCTGAAATAAGTCTTTAAGGTAACGTTTGTTCTCAATCATTGCCCCAATCCTTAGCCCCTGTACAGGGTCGCTAACTACAATCTGTCCAAATGATATCAAACAATACGTGCAGAAGTGTCAGAGAACAGGTACAGATGTTTTATAATAGCTGATCTGTACAGTTATTTACTAAGAGCGGAATATTCCCGCTGTGCTGTATCCATTTATATAGAATATGGGCGGCATATCTTATTCCTCACTATAGCAGTATTCTGTTTTGCTACACGAACGGGTTGCAACACTTTCTCATCCTTTCTGAATCTGGGCTAATGCTAGAACTTGTGCTCGAGGATATGATACTCCTGTACTGCTTTCTTTCTTAGGGGACACATGAACCTTGATGAATGAGTGTTCAGAATCTTCTACACATACGGCTGCATTGCCGAGAGACGACTAATAAACAGAACACAAGATACCAAACAGCTCCTGCTCTGTGAAAGACGGCAGGCTTATCCTTGGAAGCAAACTAACAAATATTACCTGTATATTCCATGGATGGTGCTTTTAATATATGTTATTTTATAACGTATAAACTAATGTACTAAAACAACATCTGTTGAAGAAGAGGCTGAGCTCGTACGAGTGCTACGACTGCGTATCATCTCGGAGGCATAGCACAGCCTCCTCTTCAAACATCTGATCAGCGGTGGGGCTGGGAGTTGTAACCCCCACTCATCAGTTATTGATGACCAATCTGGAGCACAGGTCATCAATATGTACTGGCTGCACAACCCCTTTAAAGGGAATCTGTCAGCTTTGACATCCCCCCACCACAACTAGAGGAAGCTGTGCAGAGTGTAAGTGATACCGAGTAACTTTACATTTTGGGGAAAGGGGGGTGATATTTGAATTTTTATAATTTTTTCATTTTTAAAAACCTTTTATATATATATATATATATATATTTTTTTTTTAGAGTTCCCGTAGGGAACTATAAATAAGCAATCATTAGATTGCTTCTCTCAAACGCAATATGAGAAATACACTATGGGGGTCGTTTATTACAAAAACAAAGACCACTGTTGGCATATTTAATGTGCAGATCTGCGACTTTTCCCCAATAACGCCACTTTTACTAGGGGGTGTGGCATGGGCGGGGAAGAGGGCCGGCCGGCCTCATTTACCAATTTCTACTCCAGTTTAAGGGATAGAAAATGGCCCTTTACTACGTCAGCAAGGGAGCTGGCATAGTTTAAACCATGTCGCACGGCCAGTGGAGCCAAGCGCCAAAGTTATTAGAGGCCTGTGCCTCTACATAACTTGGCACATCTGCCGCCAGCACAAGGGTATTAAAGGGTATTCCCATCTTAGACAATGGGGGCATATCGCTAGGATATGCCCCCATTGTCTTATAGTGCAGGTCCACTGCTGGGACCTGCACCTATATTGAGAACGAAGCGGGGAGCTCTGAGCCTGGAGGACCCCGGGTTCCGACCACCGCCAGGCGCTGCCCCCTCCGCTGCGCTAATAGAACGAATGCTACCTATTTTGCCCACTTCACTCACCCTTCTTCTGGGTCTCCTCTTGTCCATAGGGGCACGCATGTCCCTCTGAGCATTAAAGGGCTAGTGCGCATGTTCCCTAATTCAGGCTACTTTCACACTAGCGTTTAAGTTTTCCGGTATTGAGTTCCGTCATAGGAACTCAATAATAAAAATTGCAAAAAAATAGAAAAAATATAGAAAAACAGACATATTAGGTATCGCCGTTGCTGTAACCACCGTCTCTATAAAAATATCACATGATCCACTCTCTCAGGTGAACTCCATAGAAAAAAAGGACATAAAAACTGTGCAAAAAGTCGTGTGTACCCCCACAATGGCATCAATCAAATCATCCGGCAAAAAATGAGCCCCTACATAAGACAATCACCCCGAAAAATAAAGAAATATATGGCTTTCAGAAAATGGCAAACAAGGGGCACACCTTTGGATCACCAAAGTTGTGTAGGCAAGGGCCTCTACATAACTTCGGCAGATCCACTGACAGTTTCCTTGCTGTCTTACATTTAGACCATTTTCTATGCCTAAAACAGACGTAGAAAATGTTGTGTCCCCTTCCCTGCCCACTTTTTTTAGACCTGGCATGAGTAGGGAGAAGTCGCAATCTATGCCAGAAATACACCTATATTAGGTGTATTAGCCTGTAGGAGGAACGGGGGCATTGCCATTACACCTAGAGGCTCCACTCTCTCTGCAACGCCACACCCTCTGCACTTTAATTGATAGGGCCTGGCATGATCACATTTACACTGTCTGGCCTGGTCAGGCAGTTGCAGAGAGAGCAGAGCCTCTAGGTGTAAAGGCAACATCCCAGTTCTCCTAAAGGCTCATTTGCATATACTAAAACATCAATTTTCTCAGTAATGCATGCACATATGAACATGGGACCCGCACAGATGCCTTCAGCCGTCAAGCGCACATGCAACAGGTCAGCCAGTTTCATAGGTACAAATCTGCTGACAGATGCCCTTTAAAGCGTACCTGCGTTTTCAAAAAAAAGTTTACATAAGGCTGTACTTCTTTGTACAGTCATAACTGTGAAGGAAGTTACCGTATGTCTGGGCTTTCCTAAAGTCTCTGTCATCTATATTATTTCTTAGTTCAGCAGCACAGCTAGATGCATTTCTCTCACAAACAAAGGGTGTCTCCCTTCTTTTGAACGTGCCAGTAATGTATTCTTCTAGAGAGCTCAGAAAACTGATGAGCGATAAGTCACACAGAAAAGCAGGAGGCTTCTGTGAATTCAGAAGCAGTGTAGAAGCAGTTCTTTTATCAGGCTCAGGATCTCAGCTAGCACTGACATTCCCCAACTTCCTCTCAGCCGTCTTCTGAGTCTCTTAACAGGGACGGATTTTGACTGACAACAGGCAGTGGACTGCAATTTAGGTGGAAGGAATACTCCTAGTGACCATGACTTTACAGCTTTTTTTCAGGTGGATGTAGGCAGATTTTTTTAATGATGTGATTTAGAAATTTGATAATTACACCATTCTATATTAAATGACAGAAAACTGTGTGAAAGTACAGTAACACTTTAAGCTATTTAACTGAAATGTAAAACAGTAGCCTGCTTCATATAAATACTGTAGAGAAAAAAAGATGACAACTATTTTTATCACACATTCTCACTGAGGAGCCCACTGGTATGTCCTCATTATCATGATAAGTTTAACAATACACTGGTCCTGTGGGCTTACATTCAAGTTTTCAGCTTCCAGATTAAGACTGCAACAATACACCCCAGGCAGCTGCACAAGTTGTGCCAATGTGATAGGCGTCGTGTAGTCTATTCTCTGGCAAATGTTGAGCTTTTCTAGAGTGGAAAAGGCTCTTGGAATGGCTTACTACTGTACAAAATGGAATGTACATTCATTGGCTACTTAAGTAAAGCCTCCAATGCTCAAATTACCTAAGTGGGTCCTCTAAAAGTCAACACATGCAGAAACTGAGAAAATATGTCTTCAGCAGATTCACGTGTCTGCATTCCAGGTGTATTACATGTCCATTCTACTTGGATGTGTCACAGTCTGACCATAGGTGTAACTGATGATGCTGTGAAAGCAGGGCAGTTATAGAGGTTAGGTCCTCGCACTTAGGTCCTAGCGATATGCCACCAGTCTCTAGAATGAGGCCCCAAAGCAAAGGAGAGTACATGGTAAACATGCGGCGTACTCTCTATACACTTCTATGGGAGGTTCGAAAGGAGCCAAGTGAGTCCGCTCAACTATTTCTAGAACACTGATAAAAGTGAATGGAGCGTGCACTGAGCAAGCGCGCCCACATTGCCTTTCACTTCTATGAGAGTTCCGGAGATAGTCAAATATTACACTGAAGTGGTGGCTTGGCTATCAGGTTTCTTTTTTTTTTATTCTCTCTGGTCTACTCTCTACAGTGAGCAGGAGAAATGTAAGTATGAAGAGAGGCATTAGTCCGTTCCTTTGAGACTTTTAAATAACAAAAAAAAAAAAACTTTAACACTTACTGTCTTTCAACACATATCATTGAACATTAAATGAGAATTAGGGTCTCAAAAGAAAAATATTCAAATCACTGAAAGTGTTTTTCCAGTAGTGTTAGCACTACCCCACCGTGTTTTACTGTTACCATACATTTGGTTTTTCCATGGGAATTTTTGGAATGGGTTAAAACTACATAATCATAACAATCATAAGCATGATATGATATATGATATAAGATTTTTGTTTCTGATATGGAAATAGGATTCTTTAATAATCCTCTTGGGAACAATTAATTACAGTATCTGTCAAATCAAGATCATTGAACATTAATACTATGGTCAATAACCCCAGGGGTGCCAGACCACTAATGACGATAAAGCAGTTTCGCTACTTCTGGATCAGGTGTCAGTCAGGAAGAACAGTGATAATTTCCAGTAAGAGCAAAATTGTTTCCATAATGGCAGTAACATACTGTAACAGCACACACTGGTGTTGAACACTGTACTTTACAGGCAGATTTATAGCCACCTCTGCACAGAGAAAGCATCTGTCACATTTGCAATGTTCAAAAAAAATTATGGGAGGGAGGTCATAGAAGACCAGTTTCCAGGCAAAGGTCATGTGTCCTTAGAAGTCCTATGTGTTATGGGCAGAATAAGGTCATTACTTTTTATTACCCTAGCTGAATATAAGTGAAACTACATAAAACATATAGTCCAATGTCAACTACTACTGGAGAATATCTATTATAGAGCATGTTACAACGGATGTTCAGTTGTCGTCATTGCTCCGAGCGCTCAGGCGCCAGCTTCTTGTGCGATTGAATTAGGGCCATTGTGTTCAATGGCAGTTCATGTTCCCATTGTCCTCGTGTCAGATTCTTGTTTTATTTAGGGCCACTGTTCTTTGTAGCTCACTGCAGTACTGCTAGAGTCAACATTCATTTTCCCTGCTATATATTTCCTGAGTTGTGTCTTGCCACTGGTTGTGCAACAAATTTTGTTTGGGTCTATTCTGATTCTGTCTGCTTGACCTGTATTAGAGCTTATATCGGGGGCTCTTTTCAGATTGTGTTTGGATCTGTTCAGGTTCTGTCTGCGTCTGAATTCTGACCTAGTTCTGTCTGCCATTACTCTGGTCTGTTTCATGTATTCTGTTTGCCTGGCCTTGTCTTGTTTGCCTCTGCCATCCTGTTCTCCGCCTGGTTCTGTCTATGTGCCCGTGTGTGACAGATGAAAACTACACCGGGACTATTCCAAGAGGAAGTGGCCTGGTGGCTCCCATGTAATGAAGACCTAATCTATATAGTGTAATAGAGGACCTTTCACCTCTCCTGACACGCCTGTTTTAATAGCTTTGTGCATTCCCCATGTAATAACAATTCTGGAGGATACGCATCTGATCTTTGAGGTCTGAATGATGAACCCCCTCCCCTACCAAACACAAGAATGAGATACCAGAGTCTCCAGAGTGAATAGGGTGGTGGTCACACACGTGCTCTGCCTCTCCATTTAAGTCTACAGGCCTGCAAAAGAGAAGCAGAGTACAATGCTAACTGAATTGTACTCCAGCACCTCATTTTTGTGATCAGTGGGAGACCCCCACTAACAAGATACGTACGCCCTATCCGGTGGATAATTTCTTATGGTGAGAGGAGCAAGTCAAAATATTCTACTATAACTGATTAATTTTTAAATTAAATCAGATGGATTTCCTTATCGATTTCCTCTAAACGTGCCAGATTATCCAATGGCAGATTATTTTAATTCTATTATCAATCCCAAATGTAAATGATGTGTGCCATGATAAAATCAATTCATGAGATGCAAGAAACTGAGGTTTACTACTGGAAAATGAAAAGAACATCTAGTAGAAGTTAAATAAAAGCTTATTTCACAATATGAAAATGCTGGAGGGTGTTACATGTAGTGATCAAGGTTCAATGACCCTTACTTTACATACAGATGCTCCACAGACTTTTTTTTGTCTGGGGTCGCTTTTGTTTTTGTGTCTGTTTTTTGTGCTCTCTCTTACAGGACAGGTTAATTTGGTGTTGCTGAAGTGTTCACTATGTCTGCTAGGCGTGCACCATTTGTGCAATTAACGGACTTTGAAAACAGTGGAACTTTGAGAAGGTGGATGGTCCTTCCGTCACATCTCGCAGAGAGTTGGATGAGAAGTTTCTGTAGTGAATTGGGGTGTCAACAGTGGTCAGAGGAAGGCACATGGAGAGGTTTCTGGACGGCCAAGACAGACAGATGCATGCCAAGATCAATGTATAAGAAGAGCTGCTGTACCTCGAAGGACAACCATGGCAGTAGCCCCTGCAGTGATTGCCGGGAGCATGAGAAAATGTCTACTTGAAGCAGCATTGCATTCTCATACTCCACTACCTCATTTGCCCACTGACCTCTCCTCACTGCCAGGAAGACCCTGCCTCTGGTGCCGCAAAGAACCCATTGGAGGCATAAATAGAAAACAATAGTGTTCAGTGATGAAAGCAGGTTCTGTCTTGGTTCTAATGATGGCTGCATCAGAGTTTGAAGTAGGGCTTTTATAGCAGCAACTATTGCCATCAGGCATAGTGCAGAGACACACAGGTGTCATGGTTTGAGGCACCATTAGCTACCATGGTGGTTCACATTTGGAATTTGTGGCAAGAACACTGCCCAGCTTTCGATATGTCCGGGACATTGTGGAACTAGTCCTACTTTTTTTTTTTTTTTAACCTTAGTATGGAAACGTGGCGTTCCAAAAAAAAGAATGTCCACCCACGCACTGCCCATGCTACATAATGTACTCTTCAGTGTATCCAGCAGGTTCTCTGGCCAGGTTGATCGCCAGATCTCTCCCTCATAAAGAATGTCTGTGATTGAATGGGGCGATGGACCTCCCACGTACAGCAGCCAACAACCACCTTGACTGGACTACAGGTCCAAGTTGAAAGAGCTTAGAATGACTTACCACAGGAGGATATCCAGCATCTGTATGACGTTACCATTCCAGAGTTACCATTCTATATTCGCACAAAGGGGACATGCCACACAGTATTAATGTGACCCTGCCTCATACTCTGCTAAAGAACCCAAAATAAAGGGTGCATCAGCTTGGTTGTTAAAAATCAGTGTCCAAACACCACTAGCTGTTAATACTTTGTCAGTCTCAACTCAATCGCATTAAGTGTTCCAGGTGTTCTTTCATTTTGCACTAGTACATTTATAGTGCAAGAATTTAATTGTCTCACAGTCAATGTGAAACTCTTCCCACCCCAGTATCTGGCTGACCTATGTATGCCTGGAACCCTAACTTTAGTGTCAGACTATAATTTTCAAAAGCTCTCTTCGACCTTACAATAACAATTCATTCTCCATACTAAAATAAGAGTAATGTGGAGTAATGTGCATCTTATTCAACACAGTCTATAAAACAACCATGACGAAAGTGATTTCTAGAGATACTCTTCATGGTCTTGCAGAAGACATGATGGAAACACCAACACACTCAAGATGTGCTAGGCACTTAAAATGCGATGCTATGCCAATGACATTCTGCAGCATAAGAGGAAGACTATGGACTCTCTTGTAGTGATAAATATGAGTTTTAGTTCCAAGAGATGTCATTTTACAATCGAGGAATTTTGTTGTATATTGTGATATGTTAGTAAAGCAGCGAGTTTGCAAAGGGACATGTTCTTCAAATAGATCATCACAAAAAAAATCTGTAATGCAATCCAATTTGCAATAAGCCAATGGCTGAATCAAAGGTCTGACTTTTCCTAAAGGCTATGCAGACAGATAAGTCATCTCAATGTTGAATTGACACCTGGCTCTGCCAGGATGGGTGGAGGCACAATTATGTTTCTGTAAGATCAGGTTCCGTGGAATATGCTCTTTCAACAGCACCCATCTCGTGTCCACGGGCTGTAATAAGACTGTCAATTTCAAACATCTGCCATACAATTTAGGATTTGAAGATACTTGGACAAGTAAGTTTCCTAGTAAGGATATTCCTAATCACCATGGTGTATGATAATGGACATGAAAATTATACAGACATAGCACAGCTAAACGTTGTTAACTCAGGATAGGATTCTAAAAGATGGACACATTATGACATTATAAAATAATAGAAACATAGAAGATTGACGGCAGAAAAAGACCATCTGGTCCATCTAGTCTGCCCTTTTATTATCCTTTTATTGTTATCTTAGGATAGATACATGTTTATCCCAGGCATGTTTAAATTCAGTTACTGTGGATTTATCAACCACCTCTGCTGGAAGTTTGTTCCAAGCTTCTACTACTCTTTCAGTGAAGTAATATTTTCTAATGTTGTTCTTGATTTTTCCCCCAACTAACCTCAGATTGTGCCCCCTTGTTCTTGTGTTCAGTTTCTTATTAATAACCCTTCCCTCCTGAACTTTATTCAGTCCTTTAACATATTTAAAGGTTTCAATCATGTCCCCCCTTTCTCTTCTTTCCTCCAGACTATACATATTAAGAACTCGGAGTCTTTCTTGATAGGTTCTATGCTTTAGACCTTCCACCATTTTTGTAGCTCTTCTTTGGACCCGTTCTATTTTAGCAATATCCATTTGTAGGTGAGGTCTCCAGAATTGAACACAGTATTCCAGATGTGGTCTCACTAGAGCTCTATACAGAGGGATCACAATCTCCCTCTTTCTGCTTGTTATACCTCTAGCTATGCAGCCAAGCATATGATTTGCTTTCCCTACCGCCTGGCTGCATTGGTTACTCATTTTGAGGCTGTCAGAGATGACTACCCCCAAATCCTTCTCTTCTGAGGTCTTTGTTAGCACAGAACTGCCAATATGATACTCAGATAGAGGATTTCTTCTCCCCAAGTGCATTATTTTACATTTGGAAACATTGAACTGAAGTTTCCATTGTTTTGGCCACTTATCTAATAAAGATAAATCATTCTCCATATTATCGACACCTCCTGGAACATCAACCCTATTACACACTTTTATGTCATCAGCAAACAAGCAAACCTTCCCTACCAAGCCATCCCTTATGTCACTTACAAACATGTTAAACAGAGCAGGACCCAGAACAGATCCTTGTGGCACCCCACTTGTAACCAGCCTCTGCTCAGAATACACTCCATTAACAACAACCCTCTGGTATCTGTCCTTCAGCCAACTGCAGATCCACTCAACTATCCAGGGGTTAAGTCCAATTTTTGATAACTTCTCTAACAGCTCTTTATGGGGAACCGTATCAAAAGCTTTACTGAAATCCAGGTAGGCGATATCCACAGCACCACCTTCATCCAGCACTTTAGTTACATAGTCAAAGAAATCAATGAGATTAGTCTGACATGATCGGCCCTCAGTAAAGCCATGCTGGTTTGGGTCCATCAAGTTGTTTGTTGTTAGATGGTCAATTATCTTCTTTTTTTAGTAGAGTTTCCATCATTTTTACCACTACAGATGTCAAGCTGACTGGCCTATAGTTACTAGCTTCTTCTCTACTACCCTTCTTGTGAATGGGTACAACATTGGCCATTCTCCAATCATCAGGAACATCTCCTGTAAGAAGGGACTGATTATATAGATCAGTCAGGGGGCCGACAATCACAGATCAGAGTTCTTTAAGAACTCTGGGGTGGATGCCATCCGGACCCATTGCCTTATTTAACTTTAGCCGGACAAGTTCCTGTAGAACATCAGCCTCTGAAAACACTGGGGCTGAAACTTTACAACTAGAGGCAATGCTATGTCCAGCCATGTTCTGATTATGAAAGTCGCCATCTGAAAAAACTGAGCAGAAGTAGTTATTAAGATGGTCAGCGACCGTCTTATTCCCATCTATATACTGATTTTTTCCATTGCTAAGTTTTGTAATGCCGCAGTTTTTCTTCTTCCTGTCACTAATATATCTGAAGAAGGTTTTATTTCCCTCCTTAACAGATTTGGCCATTTCTTCCTCCTTTGAAGCTTTAGCAGCATTAATAATCTGTTTTGTCTTCTTCTGTATAATTTTATACACTTCTCTGTCCGCTACACTTTCAGACTCTTTATACCTCTTATAGGCAGACTTTTTGTCATTCACTATAGCTCTTACCTCTCTAGTAAACCATAGTGGATTTCTCTTTCTTTTCCTTTTGCTAATTTGTCTAACATATAGTCTAGTTGCCTTTAAGAGGACTTCTTTAAATGCCTTCCACTGAGCACTCGCTCTTGCTGTTTTATCCCACCCTTTTAATTCTCTCTTTACATATTCCCCCATAACCTCAAACTTGGTCTTCGTAAAATCCAATACTTTGGTTGCAGAATGGGATTTCTCACAGTCAGTTTGGATTTCGAACCACAAACATTGGTGGTCACTGGAACCCAGATTTTCTCCCACCTTCACCTCAGATACCAGATCCCCCATTTGTAAATACTAGATCTAGGATATTTTCACCAACTGTTTTAGGGACATCCCTGTCAGAGCCTCTACTATGTTCTTACTTTTGCATGTGGACGCACAAGGGATATTCCAATCAACATCAGGCATGTTGAAGTCTCCCATAACTACAATATCTCCCTTTACTGCCATTTGGGTAATCTCGTCCACCAGCATAATGTCATGCTCTTCAGATTGCCCTGGAGGCCTATAGATAGCACCTACTCTGGTAACAGATCCCTTTTTATTTTGCAAGCAGACCCAGAGAGTCTCCAACTCCTTACATGAATTTTGGATCACTGTTGATTTTATGCTATCTTTAACATAAATGGCTACCCCACCCCCCTTTTCTCCACCCTATCTTTCCTATACAAAGTGTATCCTGGAATGGCTGTTTCCCAGTCATTGCAATCTCTGAACCATGTCTCTGTTATTACAACCAAGTCCAAATTATCTCTACAAACTATTGATATTAGCTCGCAGAGCTTGTTGCCTAAGCTGCGAGCATTTGTACCCATTACATGAAGAACATTACATTTATCACCAACAACTCCATCTACCTCCCTGACAACATCACCAACATCATCCACCGTACTAACATCAGTATCTAAAGCACCAGCGACCACTTCATCTGCACCAACAACTGTATCCACCACACTAACAGATTGCTGATCAAGACAATCAATACCCTGCTTCACCAAAACTGTTCGGGGACAGAAATCATTCTCCTCAATAAAATTCCTGTCCCCGCCATCTAGTTTAAATGCCTGTCGAAAAAACACCTGATCTCTTCTCCAAGTATGTACCTCAGTACCTTTGTGTGGCGGGTGCAGACCATCTCTCTTGTACATGTCCTTACTACTCCACCTACTAACATTGTGACTAACAAACCCAAAACCTTCATCTTTACACCACTGCCTTAGCCAACCATTGAACTCCAGGATACGACATGCCTTAATATTTTGAGAGTGGAATGCTTTATATTATGTTTTCATACACACAAGGGATGCCATACTTTTATTGCCTTTACCACTTCCCGCTGCAGCCATTTTCCATTTTTGTTTTTTCCACTCCGCCTTATAAAAGCCAAAACTTTTTTATTATTCCTATTATTCCATTCATATAGCTGTATGAAAACTTGTTCCTAAGGGAGAATTTGTACCTTTAATGGCACCATTTAATATTCCTTGCAAAGGATTGGAAAACCATTATTAATGGAGTGGATTTGGGCAGAGGCAAGAGGACGAGATGAACACAGCAGAGAACAGCGCTAAAGAAGGGGGTGAGAGTATGTATATATTATTTTAGTCTATTGCAGGGCTTGTCCGAGATTATCTCAGACAACTCCTTTAAGGGTGGACACACCTAGTTACTCAGGTTGAAAAAAATGCAAGTTCATTAAGTTTCTCCTTTCAGATAAATTATATATGCTGCTGATTTGCTGTTTAACCCTTTCATGACTGGGCCTTAAAAAAGGCCTAAAAGTCCAGGCAATTCTTTTGTGATTTTGTGCATGTAGTGCTTTAGCGACCCTAACTTTATTTGTTTGACTACCGAAATAATTTTTGCAAAGTTTTTTACTTGACACTTAGGACTTTTTATTAGCATTTTTTAAACATTTTTTCTTAGGTTTAATTTGGGAAAAACCACAAATTCTTATTAAAGTAACTTAACTATAGCTTTTTATTTCTTAAATATTAAAACTGACACAAAATTTAATTATTGCAATTGGATTCTCTATTTTGTGACGACCGTTTTAATATATAACATGTATTGGTTTGAGTGAATGGGGAGACTATGGTGACGGTTTCAGTTAGTGACAGCATTTTTAACTGTTTTTTCACATTTCCTTTATTTGTATTTTTTATTATTATTTTTTACTTACATTTTAATTTATTTTTGGTAGATAATATGTCCCCCAGGAGGTCATTAAAAAGACCTCTGGAGGTCACTGACTTATTTCTCACAGGAGCCCCAGTTATAGGGGAAAACAGTCCCCTGTGGGGGCATTACACTCAGACAGAGCTTACCAGGGTCTCCTTAGACTCTGCTGCTGCCCCGAGACACCTGGCGGTCACATGACTGCTGGGGACTAAGAGGAAGAGGCTCTGCTGCTGCCCCGAGACACCTGGCGGTCACATGACTGCTGGGGACTAAGAGGAAGAGGCTCTGCTGCTTCCTGCTGTCCCTCCCTGTGCTCGTGCAGCGTTCTCCTGTTGGCACCGGAGAAGCCAAGAGCGGTAATAAACTGTTCCTGTCTTCTCCTCAGGGTCCCCGCTGTGTCTCACAGCCAGGACACAACCTGCTCTTGCTAGATTGCAGGAGGTTTAATCCCAGCGTGTACAGCTCTGGGATTAAAGGGCTACCTGACCGTTTATATACATGCTATCTGCACGAGGTATGTGCAGATAGAACGTATATAGATAGTGGGCAGTCGGGAAGGCCTTAATCATTTTGTGCCTGCAGCTCCTGTGTACACACACATTTTCATGGCTGCACCTAGACAACTATTCTGCTACAGCTGTAGTCCAAAGGAGTACACCGACTTGTATGCAATAGTGTGCACTGCAACTGTCCCTTAATAGTTAAAGGGTTTAGCCTATCTGGGACAATGATGGCATATTGCTAAGATATGCCATTAATTTCAGATAGGTGTGGTTTCCACGGGGCACCTGAAGTGCAGGGGAGCACACTGGACATGCACTGCTTCCTACCATTAATCTCTATGGAGTTCCGAAAATAGCTGAGCAAGCGCTTTCGACTGGTTTCAGAAGTCCCATAGAGATAAACAGAGAACGCACTGAGCAGGTGTGGCCACTACTACACTTCACCACTATGGGACTGGCAGCTATTTTCAGGACCCCCAAAGCAGTGAACAGAAGGCGGGCAAGCATATATGTCTGCTCGCCGTTCCCTTCGGGGTCCCCGTTCTGGAGATAGGAGTGGATCCCAGAAGCATTAGCGGCATCTAATACTGATGGAAATAAAATTGCTGCCATCCATTTTTCCCAACCTTGATCCACCAAATGTTAGTGGGAATCAGGGAACAGATGGAAGGGGGTATAACTGCAGGATCAGACTACACAGGGTTCAAAAATTGTTGGAAAGGTGAACCTCTGAACCCCTTACTCTGTGCGGTAGGAGGATCCTATGAACAAAAAAGATAAATATATTCTTAAAATAGAAGCACTGCTGTGCTTTATCTCAAGAAGCAGCAGATTGATGTCAACCCTATGTCCTTTCAAAAATGCTTTGACATGTCATAGTGACATGTGAAAAGTTTTGGTAGGTTGGGGTCCAGAGGCCGGGACCCCGGCAGATTGCTAAAATAAAGAGGCAGAAGAACTGAGCCAACCACTCACCTCTCTACCTAAAAACTGGCTGAACAGAAAGTCTATGAGCTTGTTGAGAATCTTCATTCGGTTGAATCCTTCTGCCTGCCCGTTCTGGCAACTGGTGGTGGTCAAAGCAACCGGACCCCCACTAATCAAACTTTTGACACGTCCAAAGCTTTATGAAATGACAGCTACACTTTAAGGAATTTCACAATCTTTCCTATTCTCTCATTGTCTATGCCTGTTAGCTGGTCTACAAACTTTAGTCCGCCATCATGAAACCGAATCCCACATATCCCTCTGTCTGGCAATATATTAAACTGGACAATATCACAAGCCAGATAATGAGTTCCACACATGGCTCAGAGTATTACGATAATACTTAAGCAATGTTAGTGGTGTAAAAAAAAATAGCAAGAGATAATTTTTCCCATCTCGAAGCGTTAGAAATGACACACTTAACCCCGGTGACATGATACATGAATAGCTGAAAAGCATTTTCTATCGCGCTGATGCTGTAACACAGATGCGTCTTTTCATGCACTAGATGAGGACACCTTCAGCTCTTCTTACTTGCTAAGCTGGGTGTCATATCCAAGCTGCTGACATGAACACCGGTAACAGCAGAACATGCCTAATAACTAACACAACCTTATTAAGAAACGTTATGTACGCTCACCTGCTCGATCGTAGAGAATATGAGAGCGCTGTAAGCCTTCCTTAATGTGCTCTTCCTTTATAATCATTCCCTCCGTTTCTAATGTGGTCCTGAAGCAAGTCTAGACTGAACAGACAACTGCAAGCCATTCAGTCCTGTTCTGGCATCACCGTCACAAAGATGTGCTAAAGTTGTTAACGCTTTCGCTTCTATATACATTTGGTATCTAAAAGAAAAATCACAAACAAAACGTCAAAAAGTCATATTTGCAATGCAAACTCAAATACAAGCAGAAAAAGTCAGTGTGGAAATAACTAGCTCTAAAATAAAAATTCTGAAAGCAGCAAAGGGCAAATTTAGAGGCAACAAAACGTATAAATGGCCTGAGAATCAGGATGTTCTCCTATTCAAGGAAATGGATGCATTGTCTACCACATGATAATAATACCGCCAAATTGTTCCCCTATAGAACTGAAAGGCAAATTTCACCTTTTCCATATGATATAGCAGAATTTTACAGGAGAGGCCCATGGTTGAGAGGTATTAACAAATGACGCAGCGTTTCTCGTCTTTTCCAGCGGTAAATGGAACGCAAACAAATGCTTTTCAAAAAGTAGTTTTTACTCAAGAATGACCATCATTCAATCTGGCTACTAACTAAAATGAGGAGTGACCTCTTCTGATTAACATCCTATGGACTGCATGCCATAGGGAATCTATCACTTCAATTTGGATCATTAGTAACACACGAATAGCACTGCAGATAAGGGGTCCAGATCCTTATTTTTTATTTTCCTACTGCCCCCCATTTCTCCCACTGTCAGCGCTCAGAGCTGCACTGAAATACATCGTCAGGCCTGCCATGCATGCGCAGAGGAGTCCTATCCATTATGTAGCACAGCACAGCACAGCACAGCAGTCCAGACTGTGTATTTCAGTGCAGCTTTGAGAGCTGACAGGGGGGAACTGGGGGCATTAAGAAAATAAAAAATAGTGATCTGGATTCCTTATCTTCAGTACTATGCATACATTACTGTACATAATAGGCCAAAATCGGGGTCACAGAGTCCCTTTAATTAATTTAAAGTGGGTGGCCCTGGTTCTTAAACCCATACAAATGTATATTTACCACGCAGGTATATGCTGGATGCTCTGAAAAGATGAGAAAAGCGGTTTTCACTATTTCGGATGTCTATGTTCTCACACGCTCTTAGCTCTAAATGAGTGCTATGTAGAGAAAAGAGAATCGATTCTGCACCTGCGACAGGGTGACCCCAAAGCAGAGGAAGCCCCCGTGGCTTGATTGACAGAGCTGGACATCTGCTCCGAGTAGCGGTGCAAAGCGGAGAGGTTCTGCTTCCATTACTGGAAGCAGAGCCCCTGTGCTTGTGCCACTACTAAGAGAGGGGCCCAAGCGCAAGAGTGTCAGGGCCAACTGAGATGTCTGCCCCTGTCAATCAAGCATCAGGAGAAGCATCCTCAGCTTTGGGGACACCCTGTCACTGCTTGATGAGACATTATTGCAAATTTGCTCATCTGTAGTGCTGTGAGTTGAACACAGGCTGGCCCTGGCGGACACATGACTGATCACGTGGCTGCTCGGATGCAGGTAGCAGGAGGCCTTTGCTGGAACTGACTGGTGTAACAGCCACAATTGTTACAGTAAGAATAATAATAATATTTATATACCAAAAGTATATTCTGCAGCAATTTACAATCAGAAGTTATAGACAAAATAAGACATTACAGACTAAGGGCCCATTCAGGCGGTCGTAAGATTCAAAATGCGGAGCAGTATAGGACATGTTTTATCTTTTTATGCGGAGTCGCTCCCATAGAAGTGAATGGGGCCGCATCTATTCCGCAATATTGCAGAATAGATACGGCCCCATTCATACAGTCGTGGAGAGGAATGAACAACTCAAACAATAGAGGTGAGGGCCCTGCTCGCAAGAGTTTACAGGAAACAGGGGTTACACAAAAAGTAAAAAAAAAAGAATTGTACAATGGTCAAGCGATGTTATATTACAAAAAAACACCCCCAATACTACATAGAAGTCAGTCACCAGCCAGTGCCTGTGTATGTACAGATATGAAGTGTATTTGGGTACTAAGAGTGAAGGATACTACAGAATGAAGGGAGAAGTTCTGAGGCATAAAGCAGGAAGGTGGTACAAGGGAAAGAGTTGATTAAGAAATGTGATAGGCTAGCCTAAAAAGACGTGGTTTAAGTGCACATTTAACAGGGTTTTCCACTTTTCCTATACTAATGACCTATCCTTTACACACATGATCCTTCTGCCGATCTGATATTGATGACCTATCCTGAGGATAGGTCATGAGCATAGGAAAAAGTGGAGAACCCCTTTAAAACCGTGAATGTTGGGAATAAATCTGATTGTTTGGGTAGCAAATTCTAGTCTAGGAGACAAGAGTAAGAGATAAGGATTATGGAGGCTCTCAGTCGTAGGCCACTTGTATATGGGTGTGGGTGAACGCACATAAGATCCACACAACTGGAGATGTTTTAGAGATGTAGGTGGATTAGCATACAAGTGATTAATATAGAAAGTGAAGGAACATAACCTCAAGACAGTGGGTGTGCTGTCTAATATCAAGTTTAGGAAGGTTATTGAAGTACACTGGAGAAATATAGTGTAAAAATAACAAAATGGCCCTTCTAAAATTTGAGCGGCAGACTATTAACAAAGTGCCCCAACCACTGTTGGACTAGTAGCCCTGACTCAAAAAAAAAAAAATTCAAAATTATTTTCAAACTATATACTGTACCTAAAAATAAAATGCCTGGGAAACTTACGTGGTACAAATTGTAGCATGTTCTCAGGTCACACAGAACAATTGTACTTTTTCATGAACCCGTTAATAGATGGAGAACAATGATCCACAAGATTGTGGCGTGAGATCAGGGTTCAGTAGTGTCTTGTCAGCTCACAGTCTATGCATCTGGTTCCTTTCACGCACACTACATAAAGTCACCAGGAATTCTGCTTTTAAAGTGCTTAAGCTTGTATGAGTGCTAATGCCAGGTGGTAGATTCTGCCTCCATGTGCATACTATCCTACTATTGGGAAACTGACACAAGTTAGGAGAGGAAACATACTGAAGCAATGCCCTTTCTTAACCACAACATGAAGAACATCTAGTGGATGGAAAGTCTCTCATGTGCGTCACTGCAGAAGGCCTGAAATACCAAATATAACCGCAGTCTGTCTTGTTACTGTCAGGAGAATCTAAAAGCAGCAGTCAATAGATCACTTAGACCACCTCAAAAAGTGCCAACGGGAAACGGCACATTATGTGACCCAATCGCTAACACACAATATTTCAACATTCTTCGGTTCATTGCCACCCATGGATGTTTCATTGCATTATAATGATGTTAAGACTAGAGTTTTTCCATAGCATCTGCCCATGTAACTAACAATAAAGTCCTAGGACTCTAGAAAACTCAGCTCCCTAATATGCCATCACTCTTCCACCACTCTGACCCCTCTTTGGTATCACTGTCCCCTTCTAGGACAACTGAGCAAAATACAATGGGCTACTGAAAACTCGTTGGTCATTTCTTTTATTTTTTACAAGAAACATTAAAATACAAAATGTGGAAGCTTTTGTTGAAGGATTATCCCCCCCAGGGCAGGAGACGTGGACCTCCTTCCACATGTTGCTTCACTGTTTTTGCCCATAACAACCAATCAGATCTCAGCTTTCCTTTGATTAAAATGCTCTAATAAAGGTGAAGCCGTGCTGAGACTGGTTGTTATGGGCAACAAGGACAGTATTTCTTTTACAGTTTTGACAAATCTCCCTCAAATAAGTAAAGTTTGCAAAACAGATACTGGAGATGTATAATGGACTAACTGTTACCATACATTACATAATGGGCCTAATCTCATCAAAATGGTCCTAAAGGCTATGTGCACCTTTGGAGCATTTTTGCATGTTGCATTTTAATCATTTTGGGCTAAAATCATTTTTTTTCCATTGGACTTATTAAAATATTGAACCGTTCTGTCAAAAAGGGTTAGCTGTTTTTCTAGCTGTGTGACTGGTACTTTCTCTTTGTGTCTTATCGCTAATTATTAAGAGGTGCATAACACGTATTTAAGCCACATTCATAGCAGTAAGATAAGGATTGAGCTTTGATGCGTGTTTATAAGGTTGGAGAACAGAGATAAGGAGCCTGTCACATCCCTGCCTGACGGAAGAGAGAGAAAATTCAGAGGTAGCTACTACAGCATATTAGCTCTGTACAGAAAAAAGGGCACTATATTTTAATTAAAGAAAAATGAGTACAATGCAATAATAAAACAATGCCCTCAAAGTTGTACAAAGAATAAAGAACCCAGTGCTTATTGCAACCAGAGTTGGGCTTTCATCGTTTATGCTGCTCTGGTAAAATAGAAGCTGTGCGGTTGCTATGGGCTATAAACAGATTTTTAGTCAGTTTTGATACATCTACTCAATGTAACGCAGTTTACATGTAAAACAGCGCATTTATTTAAATAAAGCCAATGAATGGAGATGAAAGGAAGGCTGAGAAGCCATGCCTCAGCAGTTACAGTTAGCACTGTGTATGTCTTCTTCAACCTGTTGCCGACTGGCTGAAGTGGTTATACTATGTGACCACTGCCACCAGAATTGTCTACAGCACTGTTTGCCTTTATATATTTTAGTACAATATATTAATTCAGAAACACTTTACAGAGATGTTTAAAGTATAACGGTCCGGTTTTTGTTTTTTTTTTGCTAATGTGAAGGGACAGAGATAGGGGACATTTTCTACTATAGTTTATTTAGAGAAATCGTACATTGATACTAGAAAACTTGGCCAGAAATGTCCCTTAGCAGCAATCTCTTAATGGTAATATGCCATCAGAAAATGACCTGCTGTTTAAATCACTTTTTTATGTAAAAAACATATTTTTAATTACCTTTTTGTGTATGTTATTTTTAATTTTCCATGTCACTTTTTATATTTAAACTAAAGCCAAAAAACCTGCAGTTTTCGCTCTGGCCACTATGTCTAATAATTAATACCACCTCTTAGTTTGTACAGATCACTTTACTGCAGTTAACTCATTCCTGCCTGTAATGATACCACCTCTGTGTACAGATAGGCAGGATCCACCATTTATAGGTGATTGTCAGAGCTTATCTATTCTTTCCTTGTACAATAATCTCTGCACAGGTTACAGACCATGCCCAGAAAACTCTCCCATAGAAGTCAATGAGGTCCCCTCCTGACCATTGTGTCTATAACCATGGGGCTGCCATAAAGCAATTTTCTTAATGCTTTCTAAATACTGTTAAGAACAGCTCAGGCAAGATGGCCGCCCGCATAATCATGTTCAGGAAATAAAATGTAAAAAAAATTATAATCAGAAAATAAAAACAGATTAGAAAAAAGGATATGTGTTACTATCTGATTTTAACTGGCAGAAAACATTTTTTGGTGACGCATTTCCTTTAAGTGAGCACTGCTAAGTCACATTGGTCTTCATAATACAGTACAGAGCAGTACGGACTGGAAAGACGGGGGGAGCTGCTGCCCTCATATAGCATAACAGTATATTAATATCTATACCCTAAATATGGGCTATTTCTCACTGCTCAGCGTAGTCAGAGATGTCAGTGAGTGATTCTGCTGTATCCCCGGCACGCTGAGTTACATACTATAACTGTCCCTATATACAGTACAACAGCTTCTCCCTGCATTGCTAATAGAGAGCTCTTACTGCTCGCTCACACATCTCTCCTGGCGGCCGGTTAATTACTCAGCGCACCAGGAATAAAGCAGAAGAACTCACTGACAGGGCTGGCCACGCTGATCAATGAGAAGACCTAGGAATATAAATATAAATTTGACTTACAGATATTAATCTACTGTCCCCACTAAATCAGGGAGCAGTTTGGGCAGACACCCAGAACGTCTTCCTAGTCAGTACTGCACTGCATTGTATTAGGAAGACAGATGTGCCTTAGATACCATATGCTCATTTAGAGAGTGTTGCTAAGGAAATTTTCAGCCAAGTTTTCTAGTAAAAATATACATTTCTAAATAAACTATATTAGATATATGTTCCTTATCTCTATCCCTACACAAAAAGGTACAAACATGACGCTTACACTTTAAGACAGGGGTGCACAACCTGCGGCCCGATACCATTCTTTGCGGCCCCTAACCATCTGGTGACAGACATGTATGTCTGTATTGTGGCTGTTCACATGTATCTTTCATGTATTCTCCCATTAGATGGGAATCCTGGAAGAGTAACTTGTCATTTATGATATATACTGTATGTTCAATATGTCATAAATACAATATTTCACTTGGTAATAGCCCTTTAAGTTTTATTTTCGGCCCTTGGGATTGGTTCAGTGTCACAATGCGGCCCCCAACCAGAAAAGCTTGTGCACCCCTGCTTTAAGAGTTACTAGTTAAGTCAAAATGCCCAAATCAATTAAAAAAGAACTCCCGCAAAAAATTTTATTCTCTGACCTGCTAGAAAGGTACATGATGTAATGTTGTAGTGAATGTCATTTTCTTACCAGTGTCTGTATTTGTGAGTTATATCTCCCTGATGCTTCTCATCTGTGTCATGTGACCAGCAATCAGACTCACCAACTGACACAGCATCTTATGTGTGGACAGGAAGTCTATTTCTCTATGCATTCCTATGGGAGCCTCACTCTCAGTCTCATAGGAATGCATGGAGAAGTAATGGTTCCTGTTCCTGTATCAGTTGGAGATCAGAGAGTTGGTCACATGACACAGCTACAATTAGAAGAGAGGGGGTAGCTCACAGATACAGTCACTGATGAGAAGATTGCATTCACTACAGATTATATCATGCAGCTTTCTAACAGGTGAGAGAATAAAAAAAAAATTGTGGGAGTTCTACTTTAATGAATTTTGCTTTTACTATTGATATCTAAAAAGATAACTAAACTTACGAAAATATGTTACTGTTGCCTACTTGTTAAAGACAAGCAGCTTATGCTCCAGAGCTGCTCTTCTCCTAACCTCAAAAACTTGGCAATCACTGCTAGCTATTTTAGAAGCTAAAGTATATAGTATCTGTCACTGCGCTCCTAGTCACCGACCATTTCAATTAGTTCATGTCATTCTTGTCAGTGGCTAGAAAACAATTTTTAACAGTAAATATAGCAAATTCTACCAGTGTGTGGGTACTGCTGGCGGTTTGCACTAATTGTAGGGCTGCATTTAGACTTGCAATCCAGGTACAGCCAGTAATTAGCGGTAAATTGCAAACATTGCCCGTGGCCGCTAATGTGCACGGATAATAGCACTCTTACTTTGTTTCCTTTAACTTATTGTAAAAAGTATGGTCACTTGAAAATATCTTGCTAGCCAACAAGCAGGGACTTCATGAAGATCCAAGTATGCCTGATAATTTCCACCGGATCAGTTGAACTTTCTAAGCCACTGTACCTGATGAAGAGCTCAGACTGTGTTATTTATACCAAAAAAGTTCTTTACCATCGGGTGGTATAGAATTAAAACCGAGAATAGTTTTGTAGGACTAATAGAGGGTAAGACTCTCATTCATGGACCAAATCAGTCAGATCTTAAGACCATAACATTTTCATATATTCTTTCAAGCAAACCTGTGTTTGTGTGCTGAAACTGATGTTTGGTGCAGTACAGAATCCATCTGCTAATACTGAAGTGAAGGGGCCAGGCGTGATTACATCTTCACTGCCTGGCCATATCAGTGGTGGGGGTGTGGCCTGTAGGGGCGCTAGTCACACCCAGGGACTAATTTGTATATTATTAAAACACTACATTGTGGCCATGATGTGAGATGGCACCAACACCATTAGATTGAGCTGACAGGGGCACATCTCCCATGTCAGCTGGTTTTATAGTGACAAACTCCCAGATTTGTAGCTATGAAACTGATTGACCCGTTGCAGCTGAAGGCATCTGTTTTGGTCCCATGTTCCCACACTGCTAAGAAAAATTATATTTTAATATATGCAAATGAGCATCGAGGATACACTGAATATTGGGATTTCCCTATCACTGAGCACCGATTGCTACAAGTGGAGTGCCAACCAATTATTAAGAGATATCTTTAAATAGGATATGCAAGTATTTAATGCATATGAAACATTTTGTTTTACGACATGAGTTTATAGAATGTCTTCTCAGAACAAGCTGGTATGTGTATACATAAGAAACAACACTATATCTGGACATTACTTGGATTCTGGATTTCCCCCCACTGCAGGCTCCATCTGTAAATGTCCATTTTCCCTGAGCTAGTTGCTGTTATGTCTCCCATACACAGCACAGCAGTCTAAGGAGACTGTGAAATCTTTCCATTAAAGAGTTTTTCAGGACTAGTGATAGTGGGGCAGGTCAATATCAGATCAGTAGAGGTCTGACACCCAGCACCCACACCGATCAGCTTTTACCTGCAGGCGCCAGCACTGTAACTCCCACTGAGCACAGCTCTGTTCAAGGTGTAGTGGCCGCGCCAAGTTACTGCAGTTCAGCTCTGAATTATGTGAATGGGAGCGGAGGTGCAGTAACCTGGCATAGCACTGTGCTTCCAGCTCCATTCTCAGTGGTAGTTCTGGCTGCAGGTAACAGTTGATTGGTGGGGGTGCTGCGTGTCAGACCTCCACCGATCTGATACAGATGACTTATCTCGAGGATAGCTCATCAATGTTGTTAGAGCCGAAAACACCTGTACCACTACCATGACAACCCGCACCACCAGCACCTCGTATCTGCTGTAGGGTGCCCTCTCCCTCAGTATAATCGTTCAGATACTGACCATGGCATTTGAGGGGTTAAATAACCACAACTGGAGTTTTCCCTGATCCAGCTCACTGAAGGAAAGTCTTAGCTATATAACACTACCTGCTCCCACTCCCCATCAAATGCTGGGAAGAGATTAATCCAAAAAAGTTTTTACATACGTTTGGTAGGTAAGCAAGAGGTAGAGGACAGATGGAAGGCAACGGGACTGCAGGATGAGGTTTATGTTGTCTGTTACCATGGAGACACAAAAGTAAGTTTGTAATAAAACCTACTTGCAAAGTTGTTTCTGTTTTCATTTTACTCTTCCGCTGCTGCCAGGAATGGATGGATTACATCATGGCTTTTAATGCCCTTAGCTTACAAATGATAGCAGAATGAAAGATTTACTGTATGTGCAATATTTGGGGTGCACCTTTCATTTGAATAGCCTATCAGTTATACTGCATTCACACAAGTGTATTTTAGGTTCGTGTCCAAATTGCATTTTTTTGCAGATTGCACGCAGTCCCATTAATTTCTATGGGGCCACAAAAATGCGGACAGCACACGGATGTCATCCACATGTGGCCGAGCCTCAAATC